>JBAIZL010000062.1:0-60000 GCA_036971475.1 Prosapia bicincta
AGCAAGCTCTTAAAACATAAGCACCCATATGAATGTTTGTAGGGGGTAGCTGGATGCCAAGGCATTGCTTACCATGTTTAGGCTATTACTACTTATAAAGGACTAGGCCGCGGTACTTATAGCAAGCTCTTAAAACATAAGCACCCATATGAATGTTTGTAGGGGGTAGCTGGATGCCAAGGCATTGCTTACCATGTTTAGGCTATTACTACTTATAAAGGACTAGGCCGCGGTACTTATAGCAAGCTCTTAAAACATAAGCACCCATATGAATGTTTGTAGGGGGTAGCTGGATGCCAAGGCATTGCTTACCATGTTTAGGCTATTACTACTTATAAAGGACTAGGCCGCGGTACTTATAGCAAGCTCTTAAAACATAAGCACCCATATGAATGTTTGTAGGGGGTAGCTGGATGCCAAGGCATTGCTTACCATGTTTAGGCTATTACTACTTATAAAGGACTAGGCCGCGGTACTTATAGCAAGCTCTTAAAACATAAGCACCCATATGAATGTTTGTAGGGGGTAGCTGGATGCCAAGGCATTGCTTACCATGTTTAGGCTATTACTACTTATAAAGGACTAGGCCGCGGTACTTATAGCAAGCTCTTAAAACATAAGCACCCATATGAATGTTTGTAGGGGGTAGCTGGATGCCAAGGCATTGCTTACCATGTTTAGGCTATTACTACTTATAAAGGACTAGGCCGCGGTACTTATAGCAAGCTCTTAAAACATAAGCACCCATATGAATGTTTGTAGGGGGTAGCTGGATGCCAAGGCATTGCTTACCATGTTTAGGCTATTACTACTTATAAAGGACTAGGCCGCGGTACTTATAGCAAGCTCTTAAAACATAAGCACCCATATGAATGTTTGTAGGGGGTAGCTGGATGCCAAGGCATTGCTTACCATGTTTAGGCTATTACTACTTATAAAGGACTAGGCCGCGGTACTTATAGCAAGCTCTTAAAACATAAGCACCCATATGAATGTTTGTAGGGGGTAGCTGGATGCCAAGGCATTGCTTACCATGTTTAGGCTATTACTACTTATAAAGGACTAGGCCGCGGTACTTATAGCAAGCTCTTAAAACATAAGCACCCATATGAATGTTTGTAGGGGGTAGCTGGATGCCAAGGCATTGCTTACCATGTTTAGGCTATTACTACTTATAAAGGACTAGGCCGCGGTACTTATAGCAAGCTCTTAAAACATAAGCACCCATATGAATGTTTGTAGGGGGTAGCTGGATGCCAAGGCATTGCTTACCATGTTTAGGCTATTACTACTTATAAAGGACTAGGCCGCGGTACTTATAGCAAGCTCTTAAAACATAAGCACCCATATGAATGTTTGTAGGGGGTAGCTGGATGCCAAGGCATTGCTTACCATGTTTAGGCTATTACTACTTATAAAGGACTAGGCCGCGGTACTTATAGCAAGCTCTTAAAACATAAGCACCCATATGAATGTTTGTAGGGGGTAGCTGGATGCCAAGGCATTGCTTACCATGTTTAGGCTATTACTACTTATAAAGGACTAGGCCGCGGTACTTATAGCAAGCTCTTAAAACATAAGCACCCATATGAATGTTTGTAGGGGGTAGCTGGATGCCAAGGCATTGCTTACCATGTTTAGGCTATTACTACTTATAAAGGACTAGGCCGCGGTACTTATAGCAAGCTCTTAAAACATAAGCACCCATATGAATGTTTGTAGGGGGTAGCTGGATGCCAAGGCATTGCTTACCATGTTTAGGCTATTACTACTTATAAAGGACTAGGCCGCGGTACTTATAGCAAGCTCTTAAAACATAAGCACCCATATGAATGTTTGTAGGGGGTAGCTGGATGCCAAGGCATTGCTTACCATGTTTAGGCTATTACTACTTATAAAGGACTAGGCCGCGGTACTTATAGCAAGCTCTTAAAACATAAGCACCCATATGAATGTTTGTAGGGGGTAGCTGGATGCCAAGGCATTGCTTACCATGTTTAGGCTATTACTACTTATAAAGGACTAGGCCGCGGTACTTATAGCAAGCTCTTAAAACATAAGCACCCATATGAATGTTTGTAGGGGGTAGCTGGATGCCAAGGCATTGCTTACCATGTTTAGGCTATTACTACTTATAAAGGACTAGGCCGCGGTACTTATAGCAAGCTCTTAAAACATAAGCACCCATATGAATGTTTGTAGGGGGTAGCTGGATGCCAAGGCATTGCTTACCATGTTTAGGCTATTACTACTTATAAAGGACTAGGCCGCGGTACTTATAGCAAGCTCTTAAAACATAAGCACCCATATGAATGTTTGTAGGGGGTAGCTGGATGCCAAGGCATTGCTTACCATGTTTAGGCTATTACTACTTATAAAGGACTAGGCCGTGGTACTTATAGCAAGCTCTTAAAACATAAGCACCCATATGAATGTTTGTAGGGGGTAGCTGGATGCCAAGGCATTGCTTACCATGTTTAGGCTATTACTACTTATAAAGGACTAGGCCGCTGGTACTTATAGCAAGCTCTTAAAACATAAGCACCCATATGAATGTTTGTAGGGGGTAGCTGGATGCCAAGGCATTGCTTACCATGTTTAGGCTATTACTACTTATAAAGGACTAGGCCGCGGTACTTATAGCAAGCTCTTAAAACATAAGCACCCATATGAATGTTTGTAGGGGGTAGCTGGATGCCAAGGCATTGCTTACCATGTTTAGGCTATTACTACTTATAAAGGACTAGGCCGTGGTACTTATAGCAAGCTCTTAAAACATAAGCACCCATATGAATGTTTGTAGGGGGTAGCTGGATGCCAAGGCATTGCTTACCATGTTTAGGCTATTACTACTTATAAAGGACTAGGCCGTGGTACTTATAGCAAGCTCTTAAAACATAAGCACCCATATGAATGTTTGTAGGGGGTAGCTGGATGCCAAGGCATTGCTTACCATGTTTAGGCTATTACTACTTATAAAGGACTAGGCCGTGGTACTTATAGCAAGCTCTTAAAACATAAGCACCCATATGAATGTTTGTAGGGGGTAGCTGGATGCCAAGGCATTGCTTACCATGTTTAGGCTATTACTACTTATAAAGGACTAGGCCGTGGTACTTATAGCAAGCTCTTAAAACATAAGCACCCATATGAATGTTTGTAGGGGGTAGCTGGATGCCAAGGCATTGCTTACCATGTTTAGGCTATTACTACTTATAAAGGACTAGGCCGTGGTACTTATAGCAAGCTCTTAAAACATAAGCACCCATATGAATGTTTGTAGGGGGTAGCTGGATGCCAAGGCATTGCTTACCATGTTTAGGCTATTACTACTTATAAAGGACTAGGCCGTGGTACTTATAGCAAGCTCTTAAAACATAAGCACCCATATGAATGTTTGTAGGGGGTAGCTGGATGCCAAGGCATTGCTTACCATGTTTAGGCTATTACTACTTATAAAGGACTAGGCCGTGGTACTTATAGCAAGCTCTTAAAACATAAGCACCCATATGAATGTTTGTAGGGGGTAGCTGGATGCCAAGGCATTGCTTACCATGTTTAGGCTATTACTACTTATAAAGGACTAGGCCGCGGTACTTATAGCAAGCTCTTAAAACATAAGCACCCATATGAATGTTTGTAGGGGGTAGCTGGATGCCAAGGCATTGCTTACCATGTTTAGGCTATTACTACTTATAAAGGACTAGGCCGCGGTACTTATAGCAAGCTCTTAAAACATAAGCACCCATATG
Source organism: Prosapia bicincta (assembly GCA_036971475.1). Taxonomy (NCBI): domain Eukaryota; kingdom Metazoa; phylum Arthropoda; class Insecta; order Hemiptera; family Cercopidae; genus Prosapia; species Prosapia bicincta. The sequence continues at coordinate 3,753 of JBAIZL010000062.1, forward strand.
AATGTTTGTAGGGGGTAGCTGGATGCCAAGGCATTGCTTACCATGTTTAGGCTATTACTACTTATAAAGGACTAGGCCGCGGTACTTATAGCAAGCTCTTAAAACATAAGCACCCATATGAATGTTTGTAGGGGGTAGCTGGATGCCAAGGCATTGCTTACCATGTTTAGGCTATTACTACTTATAAAGGACTAGGCCGCGGTACTTATAGCAAGCTCTTAAAACATAAGCACCCATATGAATGTTTGTAGGGGGTAGCTGGATGCCAAGGCATTGCTTACCATGTTTAGGCTATTACTACTTATAAAGGACTAGGCCGCGGTACTTATAGCAAGCTCTTAAAACATAAGCACCCATATGAATGTTTGTAGGGGGTAGCTGGATGCCAAGGCATTGCTTACCATGTTTAGGCTATTACTACTTATAAAGGACTAGGCCGCGGTACTTATAGCAAGCTCTTAAAACATAAGCACCCATATGAATGTTTGTAGGGGGTAGCTGGATGCCAAGGCATTGCTTACCATGTTTAGGCTATTACTACTTATAAAGGACTAGGCCGCGGTACTTATAGCAAGCTCTTAAAACATAAGCACCCATATGAATGTTTGTAGGGGGTAGCTGGATGCCAAGGCATTGCTTACCATGTTTAGGCTATTACTACTTATAAAGGACTAGGCCGCGGTACTTATAGCAAGCTCTTAAAACATAAGCACCCATATGAATGTTTGTAGGGGGTAGCTGGATGCCAAGGCATTGCTTACCATGTTTAGGCTATTACTACTTATAAAGGACTAGGCCGCGGTACTTATAGCAAGCTCTTAAAACATAAGCACCCATATGAATGTTTGTAGGGGGTAGCTGGATGCCAAGGCATTGCTTACCATGTTTAGGCTATTACTACTTATAAAGGACTAGGCCGCGGTACTTATAGCAAGCTCTTAAAACATAAGCACCCATATGAATGTTTGTAGGGGGTAGCTGGATGCCAAGGCATTGCTTACCATGTTTAGGCTATTACTACTTATAAAGGACTAGGCCGCGGTACTTATAGCAAGCTCTTAAAACATAAGCACCCATATGAATGTTTGTAGGGGGTAGCTGGATGCCAAGGCATTGCTTACCATGTTTAGGCTATTACTACTTATAAAGGACTAGGCCGCGGTACTTATAGCAAGCTCTTAAAACATAAGCACCCATATGAATGTTTGTAGGGGGTAGCTGGATGCCAAGGCATTGCTTACCATGTTTAGGCTATTACTACTTATAAAGGACTAGGCCGCGGTACTTATAGCAAGCTCTTAAAACATAAGCACCCATATGAATGTTTGTAGGGGGTAGCTGGATGCCAAGGCATTGCTTACCATGTTTAGGCTATTACTACTTATAAAGGACTAGGCCGCGGTACTTATAGCAAGCTCTTAAAACATAAGCACCCATATGAATGTTTGTAGGGGGTAGCTGGATGCCAAGGCATTGCTTACCATGTTTAGGCTATTACTACTTATAAAGGACTAGGCCGCGGTACTTATAGCAAGCTCTTAAAACATAAGCACCCATATGAATGTTTGTAGGGGGTAGCTGGATGCCAAGGCATTGCTTACCATGTTTAGGCTATTACTACTTATAAAGGACTAGGCCGCGGTACTTATAGCAAGCTCTTAAAACATAAGCACCCATATGAATGTTTGTAGGGGGTAGCTGGATGCCAAGGCATTGCTTACCATGTTTAGGCTATTACTACTTATAAAGGACTAGGCCGCGGTACTTATAGCAAGCTCTTAAAACATAAGCACCCATATGAATGTTTGTAGGGGGTAGCTGGATGCCAAGGCATTGCTTACCATGTTTAGGCTATTACTACTTATAAAGGACTAGGCCGCGGTACTTATAGCAAGCTCTTAAAACATAAGCACCCATATGAATGTTTGTAGGGGGTAGCTGGATGCCAAGGCATTGCTTACCATGTTTAGGCTATTACTACTTATAAAGGACTAGGCCGCGGTACTTATAGCAAGCTCTTAAAACATAAGCACCCATATGAATGTTTGTAGGGGGTAGCTGGATGCCAAGGCATTGCTTACCATGTTTAGGCTATTACTACTTATAAAGGACTAGGCCGCGGTACTTATAGCAAGCTCTTAAAACATAAGCACCCATATGAATGTTTGTAGGGGGTAGCTGGATGCCAAGGCATTGCTTACCATGTTTAGGCTATTACTACTTATAAAGGACTAGGCCGCGGTACTTATAGCAAGCTCTTAAAACATAAGCACCCATATGAATGTTTGTAGGGGGTAGCTGGATGCCAAGGCATTGCTTACCATGTTTAGGCTATTACTACTTATAAAGGACTAGGCCGCGGTACTTATAGCAAGCTCTTAAAACATAAGCACCCATATGAATGTTTGTAGGGGGTAGCTGGATGCCAAGGCATTGCTTACCATGTTTAGGCTATTACTACTTATAAAGGACTAGGCCGCGGTACTTATAGCAAGCTCTTAAAACATAAGCACCCATATGAATGTTTGTAGGGGGTAGCTGGATGCCAAGGCATTGCTTACCATGTTTAGGCTATTACTACTTATAAAGGACTAGGCCGCGGTACTTATAGCAAGCTCTTAAAACATAAGCACCCATATGAATGTTTGTAGGGGGTAGCTGGATGCCAAGGCATTGCTTACCATGTTTAGGCTATTACTACTTATAAAGGACTAGGCCGCGGTACTTATAGCAAGCTCTTAAAACATAAGCACCCATATGAATGTTTGTAGGGGGTAGCTGGATGCCAAGGCATTGCTAACCATGTTTAGGCTATTACTACTTATAAAGGACTAGGCCGCGGTACTTATAGCAAGCTCTTAAAACATAAGCACCCATATGAATGTTTGTACGGGGTAGCTGGATGCCAAGGCATTGCTAACCATGTTTAAGCTATTACTACTTATAAAGGACTAGGCCGCGGTACTTATAGCAAGCTCTTAAAACATAAGCACCCATATGAATGTTTGTAGGGGGTAGCTGGATGCCAAGGCATTGCTTACCATGTTTAGGCTATTACTACTTATAAAGGACTAGGCCGCGGTACTTATAGCAAGCTCTTAAAACATAAGCACCCATATGAATGTTTGTAGGGGGTAGCTGGATGCCAAGGCATTGCTTACCATGTTTAGGCTATTACTACTTATAAAGGACTAGGCCGCGGTACTTATAGCAAGCTCTTAAAACATAAGCACCCATATGAATGTTTGTAGGGGGTAGCTGGATGCCAAGGCATTGCTTACCATGTTTAGGCTATTACTACTTATAAAGGACTAGGCCGCGGTACTTATAGCAAGCTCTTAAAACATAAGCACCCATATGAATGTTTGTAGGGGGTAGCTGGATGCCAAGGCATTGCTTACCATGTTTAGGCTATTACTACTTATAAAGGACTAGGCCGCGGTACTTATAGCAAGCTCTTAAAACATAAGCACCCATATGAATGTTTGTAGGGGGTAGCTGGATGCCAAGGCATTGCTAACCATGTTTAGGCTATTACTACTTATAAAGGACTAGGCCGCGGTACTTATAGCAAGCTCTTAAAACATAAGCACCCATATGAATGTTTGTAGGGGGTAGCTGGATGCCAAGGCATTGCTAACCATGTTTAGGCTATTACTACTTATAAAGGACTAGGCCGCGGTACTTATAGCAAGCTCTTAAAACATAAGCACCCATATGAATGTTTGTAGGGGGTAGCTGGATGCCAAGGCATTGCTAACCATGTTTAGGCTATTACTACTTATAAAGGACTAGGCCGCGGTACTTATAGCAAGCTCTTAAAACATAAGCACCCATATGAATGTTTGTAGGGGGTAGCTGGATGCCAAGGCATTGCTAACCATGTTTAGGCTATTACTACTTATAAAGGACTAGGCCGCGGTACTTATAGCAAGCTCTTAAAACATAAGCACCCATATGAATGTTTGTAGGGGGTAGCTGGATGCCAAGGCATTGCTTACCATGTTTAGGCTATTACTACTTATAAAGGACTAGGCCGCGGTACTTATAGCAAGCTCTTAAAACATAAGCACCCATATGAATGTTTGTAGGGGGTAGCTGGATGCCAAGGCATTGCTTACCATGTTTAGGCTATTACTACTTATAAAGGACTAGGCCGCGGTACTTATAGCAAGCTCTTAAAACATAAGCACCCATATGAATGTTTGTAGGGGGTAGCTGGATGCCAAGGCATTGCTAACCATGTTTAGGCTATTACTACTTATAAAGGACTAGGCCGCGGTACTTATAGCAAGCTCTTAAAACATAAGCACCCATATGAATGTTTGTAGGGGGTAGCTGGATGCCAAGGCATTGCTTACCATGTTTAGGCTATTACTACTTATAAAGGACTAGGCCGCGGTACTTATAGCAAGCTCTTAAAACATAAGCACCCATATGAATGTTTGTAGGGGGTAGCTGGATGCCAAGGCATTGCTAACCATGTTTAAGCTATTACTACTTATAAAGGACTAGGCCGCGGTACTTATAGCAAGCTCTTAAAACATAAGCACCCATATGAATGTTTGTAGGGGGTAGCTGGATGCCAAGGCATTGCTTACCATGTTTAGGCTATTACTACTTATAAAGGACTAGGCCGCGGTACTTATAGCAAGCTCTTAAAACATAAGCACCAATATGAATGTTTGTAGTTGGTAGCTGGATGCCAAGGCATTGCTTACCATGTTTAGGCTATTACTACTTATAAAGGACTAGGCCGCGGTACTTATAGCAAGCTCTTAAAACATAAGCACCCATATGAATGTTTGTAGGGGGTAGCTGGATGCCAAGGCATTGCTAACCATGTTTAGGCTATTACTACTTATAAAGGACTAGGCCGCGGTACTTATAGCAAGCTCTTAAAACATAAGCACCCATATGAATGTTTGTAGGGGGTAGCTGGATGCCAAGGCATTGCTAACCATGTTTAGGCTATTACTACTTATAAAGGACTAGGCCGCGGTACTTATAGCAAGCTCTTAAAACATAAGCACCCATATGAATGTTTGTAGGGGGTAGCTGGATGCCAAGGCATTGCTTACCATGTTTAGGCTATTACTACTTATAAAGGACTAGGCCGCGGTACTTATAGCAAGCTCTTAAAACATAAGCACCCATATGAATGTTTGTAGGGGGTAGCTGGATGCCAAGGCATTGCTTACCATGTTTAGGCTATTACTACTTATAAAGGACTAGGCCGCGGTACTTAGTGTATAAAGAAAATTAGCACATTCATCTAATTACTTGCACTTTTTATTAAGAGCCATAGTCTGTAAATATTCACGGAATCACGCATTTTTTTATATAAATATTTTAGTCCTAAGTCACGTCCTACAGTTCACCAATTTTTAAAATTACTGTCGAAAAAGTTATCTGCTCCAGATATAAAGCTTGGGTATTTATTTTGATTTTTAAAACTGGGGAGAAGCTAGAGGGCCGTGGCCCCCTTGTTCCTACAAATATAAACAAAATTTTTCAAAGTCAATTCCTTCTGAGGTGAACTGAGAAAAGGAATTTTATTTTATTTGATTTATTTTTTATTAAATATTTACATATAAATAAAGTATAATAACCTAAAGGGTTAAAACAGCTATTCGACCACATAACGTATAGCATAAACTCAGCTGTTTTATGAAATCATATGCTATCACTTATTTTAAGCCAAGTGGGACGAAATAGCTATATTGCATACCTTGCCCTTTTTGTGAAAAGTTTTTCTGCCATATAAAACTAATTTATTCGTTATTAAATTTAGTTGATGAGTTATAATTTGATAAGGCTTTATTAACGAGCATTAAAAAATCTATTTGTACTTGAGTGGATGAATAAAAAGTATTTTATTAACGATTGAAAATTTAATGTGAGATAATAGAAGGAATTGAATAACCGTTTTAACTATTTGTTTTACAATGTCAAATTTAATATCCATCACAAACTAAAAGGCAGACCAAGTGTCAGGGAACTTACAAAATTGGCCCTCTACTACATAGCTACGCTTGTCTGTTTGTCTAAACCGATGACTCCGCTTTTAAATTGACCCACATAAATTATTTTTGAAAACCAGTCCCAGCGACTCAACCTGCTTGATGTATTTGTCAAACTCTTTGTCGGCATTCCTGACCCGAGCGAGTCCGCACAGCTTGGTAAATAGCTTCTGAATTAATGTTTGGTGCGTTAGTGCGTCAGGATTGTTCGCGTGCGGCAGTCGGTCGGTCGATGAAACTCCCAGCGCTGTCCGATTCCTATTCTCGTGTAAAGTGCGGCTATTTTAAGGATTTGCTGTTGTGGTTCCTGTAATCTGAGGTACTGTCAACAATGCGACTCATTAATTACGTTTGTTTAGACGACAGAGACCAGCATTTGTGATTGACTTGTCTAAGCTAGATTCCATATTGTGCACCAGGGGTAGGGAATTGCTATATGGTGACGTCATTTCGTAAGACTTACAATTACGAGTTCGGGATAAATTAATTGTCACGAAGTCTTAGATGGTTAATGCCAAGAGCTGGTTCATATTTACTTAAAGGTTATATGGAGGTTATGTTTAAGTAATCTTCTAATACACACACAAACACACACACACACACAAACGCGCGCGCGCAAACGCACACACACACACACCCATAAACACAACACACATACACGCACGCAAACGCACACACACACACACACACACACACACAAACAAACACACACACACATACACAGGTTGCAAGCTCAGGCATATGCATACACATGCACATTCAATTTATGAACAGCTGTTTTGATAAATTATGCAACGGCTGTTTTATTACTCATATATTAGTTACTTTCTGTACATTAATAGTATATTAGAATGCATCTCTGAGGCAAGTCAAATTATATTTCCTAATATGTAACCGTAAATATAGTTATCAAATGTTATGGCTTAGGTTGCATCTATTAACTAAGTGCTTTTACTATCGTCTCTTTAATAAAATGATAAAACTTTAGTATATTAATGTGTGTCCATTACGTTCCGCATTGTACCTATTCCTCATTAGAATATGCCGTAGCCTAAATATCGAAGGAGAATTGAGCTTTGCCCCTCACCTACTTCAAACGTGTTGCATTACGATGCTATGTTGATAGCTTCTTAACGACTTGTATGGTTCTAGTTTATACGTGGAATTACTTGAGGTTACTTTTCCTGAGGGATGAGATTAAATTACTTCCGTCTACTACGGATGTGTCCTTGGGGACTGCACAAGTTGCTAGGCTCGTAAGGGGCGAAGATTGTCTTCATTATCGCGAAAGTTTAAACGATTTCTTTTTAATGAAAAATCTTTTAGGTGCGTTGACAATTGTTTAGAATAGAGAAAAAGCAAGCAATCGGGTCGAGCTATAAAACATTTCTGTAATATTTCTTATGGTCTGTCCCGAATATTTTCAAAAACAACCTACTCTTATAATGGAGTTAGTTATTCCTAATGGGCGCTTTATTAAAAACTGAAGTAAAAACTTTGCTTTTGAAAAAAAATCGAAAAATATTAGTCATTTAGATTTTTTTTTAATTATTGATTTTTTTTTAAATAAGACTTTTAAATTTCTTTTAATAGATAATTCCGTGCAAAAATTTTTTGTCTTTTACAGCAAACTGTTATGGTTTCCTGTATTATCACTATTTTCCATGACTATAGAAAAAAAGGAATAAGGGAAATATGGGAAACAGTGTGGTGAAAATATCGAGTCATTTGTAGTTGCTTTCGTGAATTATATCGTATGCTCCTCAATTAACACTGGAACACCTGTTAGACTCGGGTGTAAACATGTTCTATATAACCTCGTGAAGGTTTTGTATCATTTTGGTGCAGAGGGGATGTTTCATGATCGTTATACACTTGGTTATTTGTCCTGTAGTAGGACGGAGGTGGTTGGTTGGTCATCACGGAAAATCTCCTCCTACATTCCGCAGATGTAGGCGACATGTCATATAAGATCGGGGGAGTGGTCAGGGTAAGGAAAGTCTGTTCTAAGGGAGATGAAGCAATGTTATATAACGCAGTGTGACTGGTTGCGCCACCTTGCTGGAACCATTGTGAACTAATAGGCAGGTTTCGGGCACAACAAAATCTTCTGACGTCTGCTTTAAAACTACCAAGAATGAAACTATATCTGAGAGAAGGCAATTATAGCTGATTCAGTTTCAATACCGTTATTTGGCGCGTAAGGTACTTACTGTCAATCTGGATCAGAGCAAATTGGCTTCCCCTTACAAACCACGGTTCCGTGAAGAACAATAAGCACTAATTGGTGGAATAGGTTGTAGGGGTACACAAAATTCCCTGGTACTTATCTCGGGTTCATCCCAATCTTCCGAGTGCCCTACCTGAGAACGTTAGTGGAATGTAATGGCTCATTGGTAATATATTTTTGTAACGAATAGTTATGAGTGGGGTACCATGAGCGACGTCAGACCGCAGGACAAGCTCCTCGTTTTAGAGCAGCTCCGCTCTAGGCTCATACCTAATTACTAGAGGCAACATTGCGTGACTGTATTTTTGTAACGAATAGTTATGAGTGGGGTACCATGAGCGACGTTACACCACAGGACAAGCTCCTCGTTTTAGAGCAGCTCCGCTCTAGGCTCATACCTAATTACTAGAGGCAACATTGCGTGACTGTATTTTTGTAACGAATAGTTATGAGTGGGGTACCATGAGTGACGTTACACCACAGGACAAGCTCCTCGTTTTAGAGCAGCTCCGCTCTAGGCTCATACCTAATTACTAGAGGCAACATTGCGTGACTGTATTTTTGTAACGAATAGTTATGAGTGGGGTACCATGAACGACGTTACACCACAAAACAAGCTTCTCGTTTTAGAGCAGCTCCGCTCTAGGCTCATACCTAATTACTAGAGGCAACATTGCGTGACTCTATTTTTGTAACGAATAGTTATGAGTGGGGTACCATGAGCGACGTTACACCACAGGACAAGCTCCTCGTTTTAGAGCAGCTCCGCTCTAGGCTCATACCTAATTACTAGAGGCAACATTGCGTGACTGTATTTTTGTAACGAATAGTTATGAGTGGGGTACCATGAGCGACGTTACACCACAGGACAAGTTCCTCGTTTTAGAGCAGCTCCGCTCTAGGCTCATACCTAATTACTAGAGGCAACATTGCGTGACTGTATTTTTGTAACGAATAGTTATGAGTGGGGTACCATGAACGACGTTACACCACAAAACAAGCTTCTCGTTTTAGAGCAGCTCCGCTCTAGGCTCATACCTAATTACTAGAGGGAACATGGCGTGACTGTATTTTTGTAACGAATAGTTATGAGTGGGGTACCATGAACGACGTTACACCACAAAACAAGCTTCTCGTTTTAGAGCAGCTCCGCTCTAGGCTCATACCTAATTACTAGAGGCAACATTGCGTGACTATATTTTTGTAACGAATAGTTATGAGTGGGGTACCATGACCGACGTTAGACCACAGGACAAGCTCCTCGTTTTAGAGCAGCTCCGCTCTAGGCTCATACCTAATTACTAGAGGCAACATTGCGTGACTGTATTTTTGTAACGAATAGTTATGAGTGGGGTACCATGAGTGACGTTACACCACAGGACAAGCTCCTCGTTTTAGAGCAGCTCCGCTCTAGGCTCATACGTAATTACTAGTGGCAACATTGCGTGACTGTATTTTTGTAACGAATAGTTATGAGTGGGGTACCATGAGCGACGTTACACCACAGGACAAGCTCCTCGTTTTAGAGCAGCTCCGCTCTAGGCTCATAACTAATTACTAGAGGCAACATTGCGTGACTGTATTTTTGTAACGAATAGTTATGAGTGGGGTACCATGAACGACGTTACACCACAAAACAAGCTTCTCGTTTTAGAGCAGCTCCGCTCTAGGCTCATACCTAATTACTAGAGGGAACATGGCGTGACTGTATTTTTGTAACGAATAGTTATGAGTGGGGTACCATGAACGACGTTACACCACAAAACAAGCTTCTCGTTTTAGAGCAGCTCCGCTCTAGGCTCATACCTAATTACTAGAGGCAACATTGCGTGACTGTATTTTTGTAACGAATAGTTATGAGTGGGGTACCATGACCGACGTTAGACCACAGGACAAGCTCCTCGTTTTAGAGCAGCTCCGCTCTAGGCTCATACCTAATTACTAGAGGCAACATTGCGTGACTGTATTTTTGTAACGAATAGTTATGAGTGGGGTACCATGACCGACGTTAGACCACAGGACAAGCTCCTCGTTTTAGAGCAGCTCCGCTCTAGGCTCATACCTAATTACTAGAGGCAACATTGCGTGACTGTATTTTTGTAACGAGTAGTTATGAGTGGGGTACCATGAGTGACGTTACACCACAGGACAAGCTCCTCGTTTTAGAGCAGCTCCGCTCTAGGCTCATACCTAATTACTAGAGGCAACATTGCGTGACTGTATTTTTGTAACGAATAGTTATGAGTGGGGTACCATGACCGACGTTACACCACAGGACAAGCTCCTCGTTTTAGAGCAGCTCCGCTCTAGGCTCATACCTAATTCCTAGAGGCAACATTGCGTGACTGTATTTTTGTAACGAGTAGTTATGAGTGCGGTACCATGAGCGACGTTAGACCACAGGACAAGCTCCTCGTTTTAGAGCAGCTCCGCTCTAGGCTCATACCTAATTACTAGAGGCAACATTGCGTGACTGTATTTTTGTAACGAATAGTTATGAGTGGGGTACCATGAGCGACGTTAGACCACAGGACAAGCTCCTCGTTTTAGAGCAGCTCCGCTCTAGGCTCATACCTAATTACTAGAGGCAACATTGCGTGACTGTATTTTTGTAACGAATAGTTATGAGTGGGGTACCATGACCGACGTAACACCACAGGACAAGCTCCTCGTTTTAGAGCAGCTCCGCTCTAGGCTCATACCTAATTACTAGAGGCAACATTGCGTGACTGTATTTTTGTAACGAATAGTTATGAGTGGGGTACCATGACCGACGTTACACCACAGGACAAGCTCCTCGTTTTAGAGCAGCTCCGCTCTAGGCTCATACCTAATTACTAGAGGCAACATGGCGTGACTGTATTTTTGTAACGAATAGTTATGAGTGGGGTACCATGACCGACGTTACACCACAGGACAAGCTCCTCGTTTTAGAGCAGCTCCGCTCTAGGCTCAAACGTAATTACTAGAGGCAACATTGCGTGACTGTATTTTTGTAACGAATAGTTATGAGTGGGGTACCATGAGCGACGTTACACCACAGGACAAGCTCCTCGTTTTAGAGCAGCTCCGCTCTAGGCTCATACCTAATTACTAGAGGCAACATTGCGTGACTCTATTTTTGTAACGAATAGTTATGAGTGGGGTACCATGAGCGACGTTACACCACAGGACAAGCTCCTCGTTTTAGAGCAGCTCCGCTCTAGGCTCATACCTAATTACTAGAGGCAACATTGCGTGACTCTATTTTTGTAACGAATAGTTATGAGTGGGTTACCATGAGCGACGTTACACCACAAGACAAGCTCCTCGTTTTAGAGCAGCTCCGCTCTAGGCTCATACGTAATTACTAGAGGCAACATTGCGTGACTCTATTTTTGTAACGAATAGTTATGAGTGGGGTACCATGAGCGACGTTAGACCACAGGACAAGCTCCTCGTTTTAGAGCAGCTCCACTCTAGGCTCATACCTAATTAATAGTGGCAACATTGCGTTACTGTATTTTTGTAACGAGTAGTTATGAGTGGGGAACCATGAGTGACGTTACACCACAGGACAAGCTCCTCGTTTTAGAGCAGCTCCGCTCTAGGCTCAAACGTAATTACTAGTGGCAACATTGCGTGACTGTATTTTTGTAACGAGTAGTTATGAGTGGGGTACCATGAGTGACGTTACACCACAGGACAAGCTCCTCGTTTTAGAGCAGCTCCGCTCTAGGCTCATACAAATTACTAGTGGCAACATGCGTTACTGTATTTTTGTAACGAATAGTTATGAGTGGGGTACCATGAGTGACGTTACACCACAGGACAAGCTCCTCGTTTTAGAGCAGCTCCGCTCTAGGCTCAAACGTAATTACTAGAGGCAACATTGCGTGACTGTATTTTTGTAACGAATAGTTATGAGTGGGGTACCATGAGCGACGTTACACCACAGGACAAGCTCCTCGTTTTAGAGCAGCTCCGCTCTAGGCTCATACCTAATTACTAGAGGCAACATTGCGTGACTCTATTTTTGTAAAAAATAGTTATGAGTGGGGTACCATGAGAGACGTTACACCACATTACAAGCTCCTCGTTTTAGAGCAGCTCCGCTCTAGGCTCATACCTAATTACTAGAGGCAACATTGCGTGACTCTATTTTTGTAACGAATAGTTATGAGTGGGGTACCATGACCGACGTTACACCACAGGACAAGCTCCTCGTTTTAGAGCAGCTCCGCTCTAGGCTCATACGTAATTACTAGAGGCAACATGGCGTGACTGTATTTTTGTAACGAATAGTTATGAGTGGGGTACCATGAGCGACGTTACACCACAGGACAAGCTCCTCGTTTTAGAGCAGCTCCACTCTAGGCTCATACCTAATTACTAGAGGCAACATTGCGTGACTGTATTTTTGTAACGAATAGTTATGAGTGGGGTGCCATGAGCGACGTTACACCACAAAACAAGCTTCTCGTTTTAGAGCAGCTCCGCTCTAGGCTCATACCTAATTACTAGAGGCAACATTGCGTGACTGTATTTTTGTAACGAATAGTTATGAGTGGGGTGCCATGAGCGACGTTACACCACAAAACAAGCTTCTCGTTTTAGAGCAGCTCCGCTCTAGGCTCATACCTAATTACTAGAGGCAACATTGCGTGACTGTATTTTTGTAACGAATAGTTATGAGTGGGGTGCCATGAGCGACGTTACACCACAAAACAAGCTTCTCGTTTTAGAGCAGCTCCGCTCTAGGCTCATACCTAATTACTAGAGGCAACATTGCGTGACTGTATTTTTGTAACGAATAGTTATGAGTGGGGTACCATGAGCGACGTTACACCACAAAACAAGCTTCTCGTTTTAGAGCAGCTCCGCTCTAGGCTCATACCTAATTACTAGAGGGAACATGGCGTGACTGTATTTTTGTAACGAATAGTTATGAGTGGGGTGCCATGAGCGACGTTACACCACAAAACAAGCTTCTCGTTTTAGAGCAGCTCCGCTCTAGGCTCATACCTAATTACTAGAGGCAACATTGCGTGACTGTATTTTTGTAACGAATAGTTATGAGTGGGGTACCATGAGCGACGTTACACCACAGGACAAGCTCCTCGTTTTAGAGCAGCTCCGCTCTAGGCTCATACCTAATTACTAGAGGCAACATTGCGTGACTGTATTTTTGTAACGAATAGTTATGAGTGGGGTACCATGAGCGACGTTACACCACAGGACAAGCTCCTCGTTTTAGAGCAGCTCCGCTCTAGGCTCATACCTAATTACTAGAAGCAACATTGCGTGACTGTATTTTTGTAACGAATAGTTATGAGTGGGGTACCATGAACGACGTTACACCACAAAACAAGCTTCTCGTTTTAGAGCAGCTCCGCTCTAGGCTCATACCTAACTACTAGAGGGAACATGGCGTGACTGTATTTTTGTAACGAATAGTTATGAGTGGGGTACCATGAACGACGTTACACCACAAAACAAGCTTCTCGTTTTAGAGCAGCTCCGCCCTAGGCTCATACCTAATTACTAGAGGGAACATGGCGTGACTGTATTTTTGTAACGAATAGTTATGAGTGTGGTACCATGACCGACGTTAGACCACAGGACAAGCTCCTCGTTTTAGAGCAGCTCCGCTCTAGGCTCATACCTAATTACTAGAGGCAACATTGCGTGACTGTATTTTTGTAACGAATAGTTATGAGTGGGGTACCATGACCGACGTTAGACCACAGGACAAGCTCCTCGTTTTAGAGCAGCTCCGCTCTAGGCTCATACCTAATTACTAGAGGCAACATTGCGTGACTGTATTTTTGTAACGAATAGTTATGAGTGGGGTACCATGACCGACGTTACACCACAGGACAAGCTCCTCGTTTTAGAGCAGCTCCGCTCTAGGCTCATACCTAATTACTAGAGGCAACATTGCGTGACTGTATTTTTGTAACGAGTAGTTATGAATGGGGTACCATGAGTGACGTTACACCACAGGACAAGCTCCTCGTTTTAGCGCAGCTCCGCTCGAGGCTCATACCTAATTACTAGAGGCAACATTGCGTGACTGTATTTTTGTAACGAATAGTTATGAGTGGGGTACCATGACTGACGTTAGACCACAGGACAAGCTCCTCGTTTTAGAGCAGCTCCGCTCTAGGCTCATACCTAATTACTAGAGGCAACATTGCGTGACTGTATTTTTGTAACGAATAGTTATGAGTGGGGTACCATGACCGACGTTACACCACAGGACAAGTTCCTCGTTTTAGAGCAGCTCCGCTCTAGGCTCATACCTAATTCCTAGAGGCAACATTGCGTGACTGTATTTTTGTAACGAGTAGTTATGAGTGCGGTACCATGAGCGACGTTAGACCACAGGACAAGCTCCTCGTTTTAGAGCAGCTCCGCTCTAGGCTCATACCTAATTACTAGAGGCAACATTGCGTGACTGTATTTTTATAACGAATAGTTATGAGTGGGGTACCATGAGCGACGTTAGACCACAGGACAAGCTCCTCGTTTTAGAGCAGCTCCGCTCTAGGCTCATACCTAATTACTAGAGGCAACATTGCGTGACTGTATTTTTGTAACGAATAGTTATGAGTGGGGTACCATGAGTGACGTTACACCACAGGACAAGCTCCTCGTTTTAGAGCAGCTCCGCTCTAGGCTCATACGTAATTACTAGAGGCAACATTGCGTGACTGTATTTTTGTAACGAATAGTTATGAGTGGGGTACCATGAGTGACGTTACACCACAGGACAAGCTCCTCGTTTTAGAGCAGCTCCGCTCTAGGCTCATACGTAATTACTAGAGGCAACATTGCGTGACTGTATTTTTGTAACGAATAGTTATGAGTGGGGTACCATGAGTGACGTTACACCACAGGACAAGCTCCTCGTTTTAGAGCAGCTCCGCTCTAGGCTCATACGTAATTACTAGAGGCAACATTGCGTGACTGTATTTTTGTAACGAATAGTTATGAGTGGGGTACCATGAGTGACGTTACACCACAGGACAAGCTCCTCGTTTTAGAGCAGCTCCGCTCTAGGCTCATACGTAATTACTAGAGGCAACATTGCGTGACTGTATTTTTGTAACGAATAGTTATGAGTGGGGTACCATGAGTGACGTTACACCACAGGACAAGCTCCTCGTTTTAGAGCAGCTCCGCTCTAGGCTCAAACGTAATTACTAGAGGCAACATTGCGTGACTGTATTTTTGTAACGAATAGTTATGAGTGGGGTACCATGAGTGACGTTACACCACAGGACAAGCTCCTCGTTTTAGAGCAGCTCCGCTCTAGGCTCATACGTAATTACTAGAGGCAACATTGCGTGACTGTATTTTTGTAACGAATAGTTATGAGTGGGGTACCATGAGTGACGTTACACCACAGGACAAGCTCCTCGTTTTAGAGCAGCTCCGCTCTAGGCTCATACGTAATTACTAGAGGCAACATTGCGTGACTGTATTTTTGTAACGAATAGTTATGAGTGGGGTACCATGAGTGACGTTACACCACAGGACAAGCTCCTCGTTTTAGAGCAGCTCCGCTCTAGGCTCATACGTAATTACTAGAGGCAACATTGCGTGACTGTATTTTTGTAACGAATAGTTATGAGTGGGGTACCATGACCGACGTTACACCACAGGACAAGCTCCTCGTTTTAGAGCAGCTCCGCTCTAGGCTCATACCTAATTACTAGAGGCAACATTGCGTGACTGTATTTTTGTAACGAGTAGTTATGAGTGGGGTACCATGAGTGACGTTACACCACAGGACAAGCTCCTCGTTTTAGAGCAGCTCCGCTCTAGGCTCGTACGTAATTACTAGAGGCAACATTGCGTGACTGTATTTTTGTAACGAATAGTTATAAGTGGGGTACCATGACCGACGTTAGTCCACAGGACAAGCTCCTTTTTTTAGAGCAGCTCCGCTGTAGGCTCATACGTAATTACTAGAGGCAACATTGCGTGACTGTATTTTTGTAACGAATAGTAATGAGTGGGGTACCATGACCGACGTTAGACCACAGGACAAGCTCCTTTTTTTAGAGCAGCTCTGCTCTAGGCTCATACGTAATTACTAGAGGCAACATTGCGTGACTGTATTTTTGTAACGAATAGTAATGAGTGGGGTACCATGACCGACGTTAGACCACAGGACAAGCTCCTTTTTTTAGAGCAGCTCTGCTCTAGGCTCATACGTAATTACTAGAGGCAACATTGCGTGACTGTATTTTTGTAACGAATAGTTATGAGTGGGGTACCATGAGTGACGTTAGACCACAGGACAAGCTCCTCGTTTTAGAGCAGCTCCGCTCTAGGCTCAAACGTAATTACTAGAGGCAACATTGCGTGACTGTATTTTTGTAACGAATAGTTATGAGTGGGGTACCATGAGCGACGTTACACCACAGGACAAGCTCCTCGTTTTAGAGCAGCTCTGCGCTAGGCTCAAACGTAATTACTAGAGGCAACATTGCGTGACTGTATTTTACATGAGTATTGTTCAGGTTAGAATTAGATAAATGTTTTATTTTTAAAATTTTATTCATAAACACTAAGAAATCTATTTTTGTTTTAAAATATCAATCATTCAGGGAGACACATTCATAAACTCTGTGTCTTTTAGTTTGTGTGAAATACATTCCTCGGAGCGAACGCTAGTTTTGCCCTGCGATAAGGTTTGATGGTCGACACCTGTTTGTCTGCCACCACGAAGAGAGCTGCAAGAAAGTTGTGGCATTGGTGAAAGTGTATGTTTACAAGAATTCAGGTCAATTATTTAAGGAATCAAGAAGGTTTTAGTGCATTCCATTGAAAATATTGCCAAATATCCTTTTACATGTTTGTTCAATAATTTATAAAACTCCACAAACAAGAGTGTAGAAATTATTTTATGTGTTTTCCTTCAGAAATAAAACGTATCATAGCTAAACTTAGATAATGGAATGCAGTTGTAGTAATACATTAAATATGTTGTTTAGTGTTGTAATTTTACTATTGAACTATTGCACCCCACCTATACACACACAAACACGCACGCACGCACGCACGCACAACCTTCCATGAAACACCGTGCATACAATAAAATGTCTCCAAAACAATCATAACGTATGAAAGACTTTCCAAATAAAGCTTGCTTCCTTCGCACTTTAATATTTCTCGACAACCAGTTCCAAAGCCTACACGGTTCGTTAAACAAAACCGTTCAGTTTGTCTAAATAAGTTACAGCGTCACTACTCGTCCACGTTAAGTGGCTACGTCATGTCCGGAGTTTCTCGTGAACTCCAGCTTTCGTTTATGGGAAACCTATGATAATATTTACGTTAAGAGTTTAGATATGACTCAAAATGTTTAATAATTGTAAAAAGCATATATAAAAATCTCATTTTTTTAATAATAATATAATTACAATTATTTTAAAATAATTTTGCCAAGAAAATTAAACAAAACCTCGAACAAATTGTGCAAAACAAATTATAATCTATTTTTACAAATCGTAATTAAATCTTACTATAAATACTACAAATACAAGCAAACCTCCCTAAGGAAACAGGTTTGCATTCTGGCACAGGAAGTTGGTAATAGGGATGAGTAGCTTCGACGAACTAAACCGAAATTTAATGGAAGTAAGAGGTTTAGTAAAGAGAGAGAGATAGAGACTTAGAAAGAGAGATAGAGAGAGAATAAGACAGAGGAACATAGAAAGAGAGTAGAGAAATAGATAAGAAAACGAAGCAGAGAGTAGAAGTTGCTAGGGAGACAGAAGAAGAATAAACACGAGAGAGGCTGTGATAGAGGGAGAGAAAGAGAAAACCAGTGAGAGTAGGAGAGGTAAAGTAAGAGCTATGGGGAAGAGGAGAATGGAAGGAAGAGCTAGAGAATTTGAAGTTAACTAAGAGAGAGGGAGTGGGAGAGTGAAAAACAGAAGGGGAAGTGAGAGAGAGAAAAAGAAAGTAGAATGGGGTGCGAGAAAGCGTTATGTTAGAGTGCGTGGGTGAAAAGAGTGAGATAGAAAGACTATTAGTCGGAGAAGAAGAGAGTAGGGGAGAAAGAGAGTGAAAAACAAAGAAGGGGGGAAAGTGGTAGTAGAATAAAGTGGATGTAAATAAAACGTGTGAGAGGGTAAGAGAAGAATAAGTGAGATTTTGGGAGAGAGGGGGAGTTCGAGTGAGAAAGGAGAGAGATAAAGAGTAGGAGAAACGGTAAAAGGATAGTTAAGGAGAGTAGGAGGGGGAAAGAGGAATAGAGATTCAGGCAAATAGAAAGAATAATAATTACATAATTAATTAGTTAACGACCGCGTTGCCTAATATTGTGAGTGTGTATGTTTTTATATGTTGAATAGAAGGGTCCCACCTTCGTGTGCTGGGAGCCTATTAAACCTGTCCTGAATGGAACTGGATGTAAAGCCTCTCTATGACTGGATTTCTCGTCACAGGTTTATGGGCCATGAAAGCCGTGCGATTATGTCTCTAGCTTGGATGTACTCTAACCGTTATTACGCCTGTTACAAATATTGTGTCAAGTTGATCTCGATTTAAAATCTTTTATTTCATTCTATCTTTAACTTGATGCACTTTATTGTGTAAATACTTCATTACGATGACAGTTACTGTCTTTGTTGCAAGAAATTTGCCACATCGTCTTCTCAGTCCTAAGATAGATCGTCCTCATTATCCAAAAGGATAGTGTTACCAAACCAAGTGTCGCATATCAATTCAAGTGTGACGGTCAGAATTGATTACTCTATTTGTATAATACACTTATTAGTGTTGTTAACAAAATCTAGTTAATGTTGTTATTAATAAAAAAGTGTGGCTAGTAAGAAACCTTTATCAATGAAAAGGTAACATAACCTAAGTGTTAAAAACAGTTGCTCTATAACATAACCTATAAGATAAAATTGACGTTTGAGTAAAATTAAATGTTATCACTTCATTTAGGCTCAAGTATAAAGCGGGTCCCTTGACACGGGAATAAAGCGTGAAAGATGATAAATGGATGAGATGATTTTCCACCCGTGAAGAACATACAGACTCTTCCTGGGGAAAACATACATTCCATAGGAGAACCCACTGTGTTTGGATAGAGTCAATTTTGTTTGTTTAATGAAAGAGAAAATATTTTAAGAGAGTCTATTGTTTGATAAAAATGTGATTAAAATAATCCTGCGATAAATTTCGACTTTTAACACCTAAATGAGTCTTTAAAAAGTGCTACTATAGATAGCAATAATAATGACTATGTTTTCACCATAAAATAAGGTGGAATTACTCATCCATTTATCCAACTCCGGGCGTGATGATAATTTCACTACGCTGGAGAGCAGCAGAAACAAACAAAAAATTGTTTTTACTATTGTATTTAAATTTTAGGACTTACATATAATTCTTACAAATGTTGTTGTTGTTTATTTAGACTTCTTTTGCTGATTATAAGTACAAAAGTTATGGAATTATTTTAAACAAACTCTGTATTTGCGCAATTTATTCTTAAATGAAGAATTTGTTAATTTTTTACTTACAAAAATGTATGTTGTAAATAAGAACGACTGTTTTGCGAGTCAATTGTCTTTTATTAATTAACGGGAACGTTTCGGCTGCAAGTTTGATGCTATTATCAGGCCTAAATATAGTATTTATTTTTCATACCACTAGTGTTTTAATTTAAATAAACACTTTTTATTTATAACAATGTGATAGCACACATTGTTGTAAATAAAAAGTTATTCAAGATAGATCAATAACCGACCGATTGTATATGATTAAATAGAATAAATCAAGTAAATAATGATTGAGGAGTTTATGTTGGTCATACGTTTGTCCTGAGGAATAATATCAACCGGCGCAGGTGTCAGAGGATACCCAGCCTTGGCCTGAATTATTAAGTCGTTTCGGTGGAAACTGTAACGTCCGCAATCGGCGTAGCGAATGAGTCCTCTACACTTCCAATTGCCCGTAGCTTCGGGCAGAATCTTTTTGTTGGAGTGTATGAGTCGGGCGTGTATTTCAGGAAAACGGGAATGCATTCATAAAAACGTTCTGCTTGTTCGACAATTCGTGTAGAAACGGTTTACATCATTTAGGGGGTATTTACACGTTATATTCAATTTTAATTTTGAATATTTCGTGTTTTTTATTAAGTTTTTGTTATCTAGCTTTATTGTAAGGTACAGATTTTACAATAGAATCGAAAATAACTTACCGATGTCCTAAAGACTTGAAACATAATTAAATACTGGATATCTATGTATTTATTATTAATATAGGTATATATATATATATTGGAACTTTAATATAGACCTATAGTGCATTAATAAACAAGTAATGTTATTTTTTAATAAATAATTACAATTAATATAAATAAAGTAACATAACCCCAGCCTTAAAACAGCTGTTTTACCATATATACCTAACATATAACACAAAATCAGCTGTTTTATGAAATCACATGATATCATTTATTTTAAACCAAATCCATAACTTGCCCCTTTTGTAATAGGCTTACGTTTTTCCCATATAAAACTAAAATTGAATAATTAAATTGAATTAATTAATTAATATTTGAAAAAAATTGTATTAACATCAAGTGTCATCCACTACAAGTTTTAAAAAATGTATTTGACCTTAAAGGGGAATAAAAAGTATTTTATTAACGATTGAATATTTGAGCAAGTTATGAAAATATATATAGGAAGAATGTGAACAAATGGGAGGAATTGAATTAATAATGGTTTTGCACGGTCTCGGTTGAAGATAGACGAAATCTTTTGCGGCCATCATAAATCGTAAATTTTCGACAGCTGATAACGGTTGACAAATGTTCCTACCCAATAATTAGACAGCTGATGCGAACATAAATAAAAGCTTAGCGGATCCCTCCAGCTCTAATTGCCGCCAGTAATAAATCACATTCTGTCATGGTTAATTGTGAGAAAACACTTCCACAATACGAGACAAGAAATATTAAAAGTGTGTACTTCGCATTCCTGTGCGCCGCGAATCTCGAGAACCGGCAACGACGCTAGTCAAGTTACACACCCTCTTAATGACAAAACACCAGTAATATAAACACACAATATTTACCTACTCAGGTCAATAATTAAAAGTTTTATTTTAGTTCTTTTTATTAAATAATTACAATTAAATAAAGTAACATAACCTATAACATAAAATCAGCTGGTTTATGAAATCCTAGGTTATTTTAAGGCAAATGGTACGAAATAACTATATTGCATACGTATCATCTTTTGTAAATCGTTTTTTTGCCATATAAAAAAAAAATTAATTAATTAGATTAATAAATAATAAAAAAAACTTTATTACCACAAGTGTCATCCACTACAAGTTAAAAAAATGTACAATGAGCTTGAGTGGACGAATAAAAAGTATTTTATTAACGACTGAAATTTGAACTATATATAACTTATATATATATATATATATATATATATATATATATATATATATATATATATATAGAGAGAGAGAGAGAGAGAGAGAGAGAGAGAGGGGGGGAGGTAGAGGGAGAGAAAGAGCTAATAGAATGGATTGAATAAAGAAGGATAGTTTGAATGAGGTATGTTTAAAGATATCTAATGGAAGAAAGAGACTAAAACGTTCAGAAAGAAAGTAAATCCAAGTACGAAGCGTAAGAACTTTGCACGTGGGAATAAGGATTCCTTATATATCTTTATAAAGCACCCCCTTTAAGTACTTCAAATCAGTTCTCATTTTAAGTGAACTTTGGTTTTTACATATTGATCGTTTGGATAAATAACTTTCATCCCAACGGGAATGGATTCTCTCAATGAATTTCAATGTTTATTCTATATTTTTCATCTATTTTTAGTTGTATCTTTGGGATCTGTTTTTAATGTTTTAAATTAATTTTGTTACTAATATTTTTCAAAAGCATTTTGATATGTTTGAAAATACAATTTGACTCAATTTAGATTCTAGGTACTTTAAACAGTGTGATTAAAGCAAGCAAGTTGGTGGTAGCCTTGGCATTTTAGAAACTTGAGCCGTGTCAACTGGTTTCACTATTCCGATAAATAAATCATTTTCCATCACAATTTAATGGCAAATTACTATTTCTTTCTGTGAGTTGTTTTCTCAAACAACACTAGCTTATCCAACCACTTTATTGTCAGTGTGTATAATCTGGCATCCATTATCCTTCGCACCTTGGGAAGCTTTCTTGTAACCAAGGGGTTGTATTGCTTGCCCAATATATACCACTACTGAGTTCTACATTTACAATAATAAAAGTGTAAAAATGAAATTGACATTAATAAATATATATTTATGTTTCAGGTTGGTACTTTAAAGGTCGCTACGTCTAAACGGCCAGTCATACTGTAAGTACAATGATACATACTCTCTCAATAACTTTCAAAGTCACTGAAACTTCCTCAGGGTAAAACATATAGTTAGAGTGAAGATTCTTATCTTCTGGAATAGTTAAGGAGCTATAAAAGTTGGCTTTTCGAAAAAAAACTAGATAAAAAAAAATAATAAACTAGATCTGAAAAAAAAATCAAATTTGTTTCGAGTGTAAAAATGCGAAACAAATGTTGTAGGCTAAAATAATAATGTATAATATAATTAATAATTTGTTTGGGGAAAATGTTTCCTAACGTTACCTCAGACTGGCGCAAACACTAAAGAAATACAAGCACTAAAGTAACACATCAACTCAAACAAACATCAGTCTACAAACATTCTGTAACGACAAACCAATAATCCTCTGGCAGCCACAAAACTCGCTTAGTTCGTCATAGGTTTGTCCTCATATATTATAAACTTTCGTTTCGCCTACGTTACCTCAGACTGGCGCAAACACCAAACACAAACAAGCACTAAAGTAACACATCAACTCAAACAAACATCAGTCTACAAACATTCTGTAACGACAAACCAATAATCCTCTGGCAGCGACAAAACTCGCTTAGTTCGTCATAGGTTTGTCCTCATATATTATAAACTTTCGTTTCGCCTACGTTACCTCAGACTGGCGCAAACACCAAAGAAATACAAGCACTAAAGTAACACATCAACTCAAACAAACATCAGTCTACAAACATTCTGTAACGACAAACCAATAATCCTCTGGCAGCCACAAAACTCGCTTAGTTCGTCATAGGTTTGTCCTCATATATTATTAATTTTCGTTTCGCCTACGTTACCTCAGACTGGCGCAAACACCAAAGAAATACAAGCACTAAAGTAACACATCAACTCAAACAAACATCAGACTACAAACATTCTGTAACGACAAACCAATAATCCTCTGGCAGCGACAAAACTCGCTTAGTTCGTCATAGGTTTGTCCTCATATATTATAACCTTTCGTTTCGCCTACGTTACCTCAGACTGGCGCAAACACCAAAGAAATACAAGCACTAAAGTAACACATCAACTCAAACAAACATCAGTCTACAAACAATCTGTAACGACAAACCAATAATCCTCTGGCAGCCACAAAACTCGCTTAGTTCGTCATAGGTTTGTCCTCGTATATTATTAACTTTCGTTTCGCCTACGTTACCTCAGACTGGCGCAAACACCAAACACATACAAGCACTAAAGTAACACATCAACTCAAACAAACATCAGTCTACAAACATTCAGTAACGACAAACCAATAATCCTCTGGCAGCCACAAAACTCGCTTAGTTCGTCGTAGGTTTGTCCTCATATATTATTAACTTTCGTTTCGCCTACGTTACCTCAGACTGGCGCAAACAACAAACACATACAAGCACTAAAGTAACACATCAACTCAAACAAACATCAGTCTACAAACATTCTGTAACGACAAACCAATAATCCTCTGGCAGCCACAAAACTCGCTTAGTTCGTCGTAGGTTTGTCCTCATATATTATAAACTTTCGTTTCGCCTACGTTACCTCAGACTGGCGCAAACACCAAAGAAATACAAGCACTAAAGTAACACATCAACTCAAACAAACATCAGTCTACAAACATTCTGTAACGACAAACCAATAATCCTCTGGCAGCCACAAAACTCGCTTAGTTCGTCGTAGGTTTGTCCTCATATATTATAAACTTTCGTTTCGCCTACGTTACCTCAGACTGGCGCAAACACCAAACACATACAAGCACTAAAGTAACACATCAACTCAAACAAACATCAGTCTACAAACATTCTGTAACGACAAACCAATAATCCTCTGGCAGCCACAAAACTCGCTTAGTTCGTCGTAGGTTTGTCCTCATATATTATTAACTTTCGTTTCGCCTACGTTACCTCAGACTGGCGCAAACACCAAACACATACAAGCACTAAAGTAACACATCAACTCAAACAAACATCAGTCTACAAACATTCTGTAACGACAAACCAATAATCCTCTGGCAGCCACAAAACTCGCTTAGTTCGTCGTAGGTTTGTCCTCATATATTATAAACTTTCGTTTCGCCTACGCTACCTCAGACTGGCGCAAACACCAAAGAAATACAAGCACTAAAGTAACACATCAACTCAAACAAACATCAGTCTACAAACATTCTGTAACGACAAACCAATAATCCTCTGGCAGCCACAAAACTCGCTTAGTTCGTCATAGGTTTGTCCTCATATATTATAAACTTTCGTTTCGCCTACGTTACCTCAGACTGGCGCAAACACCAAAGAAATACAAGCACTAGAGTAACACATCAACTCAAACAAACATCAATCTACAAACATTCTGTAACGACAAACCAATAATCCTCTGGCAGCCACAAAGCTCTCCTAGTTCGTCGTAGGTTTGTCCTCATATATTATAAACTTTCGTTTCGCCTACGTTACCTCAGACTGGCGCAAACACCAAACACAAACAAGCACTAAAGTAACACATCAACTCAAACAAACATCAGTCTACAAACATTATGTAACGACAAACCAATAATCCTATGGCAGCCACAAAACTCGCTTAGTTCGTCATAGGTTTGTCCTCATATATTATTAACTTTCGTTTCGCCTACGTTACCTCAGACTGGCGCAAACACCAAGGAAATACAAGCACTAAAGTAACACATCAACTCAAACAAACATCAATCTACAAACATTCTGTAACGACATACCAATAATCCTCTGGCAGCCACAAAGCTCTCCTAGTTCGTCGTAGGTTTGTCCTCATATATTATAAACTTTCGTTTCGCCTACGTTACCTCAGACTGGCGCAAACACCAAAGAAATACAAGCACTAAAGTAACACATCAACTCAAACAAACATCAGTCTACAAACATTCTGTAACGACAAACCAATAATCCTCTGGCAGCCACAAAACTCGCTTAGTTCGTCGTAGGTTTGTCCTCATATATTATAAACTTTCGTTTCGCCTACGTTACCTCAGACTGGCGCAAACACCAAACACAAACAAGCACTAAAGTAACACATCAACTCAAACAAACATCAGTCTACAAACATTCTGTAACGACAAACCAATAATCCTCTGGCAGCCACAAAACTCGCTTAGTTCGTCGTAGGTTTGTCCTCATATATTATTAACTTTCGTTTCGCCTACGTTACCTCAGACTGGCGCAAACACCAAACACATACAAGCACTACAGTAACACATCAACTCAAACAAACATCAGTCTACAAACATTCTGTAACGACAAACCAATAATCCTCTGGCAGCCACAAAACTCGCTTAGTTCGTCGTAGGTTTGTCCTCATATATTATTAACTTTCGTTTCGCCTACGTTACCTGAGACTGGCGCAAACACCAAACACAAACAAGCACTAAAGTAACACATCAACTCAAACAAACATCAGTCTACAAACATTCTGTAACGACAAACCAATAATCCTCTGGCAGCCACAAAACTCGCTTAGTTCGTCATAGGTTTGTCCTCATATATTATAAACTTTCGTTTCGCCTACTTTACCTCAGACTGGCGCAAACACCAAACACATACAAGCACTAAAGTAACACATCAACTCAAACAAACATCAGTCTACAAACATTCTGTAACGACAAACCAATAATCCTCTGGCAGCCACAAAACTCGCTTAGTTCGTCGTAGGTTTGTCCTCATATATTATGAACTTTCGTTTCGCCTACGCTACCTCAGACTGGCGCAAACACCAAACACATACAAGCACTAAAGTAACACATCAACTCAAACAAACATCAGTCTACAAACATTCTGTAACGACAAACCAACAATCCTCTGGCAGCCACAAAACTCGCTTAGTACGTCGTAGGTTTGTCCTCATATATTATAAACTTTCGTTTCGCCTACGTTACCTCAGACTGGCGCAAACACCA
Source organism: Prosapia bicincta (assembly GCA_036971475.1). Taxonomy (NCBI): domain Eukaryota; kingdom Metazoa; phylum Arthropoda; class Insecta; order Hemiptera; family Cercopidae; genus Prosapia; species Prosapia bicincta. The sequence goes on from JBAIZL010000062.1 coordinate 30,301, forward strand.
AACACAAACAAGCACTAAAGTAACACATCAACTCAAACTAACATCAGTCTACACACATTCTGTAACGACAAACCAATAATCCTCTGGCAGCCACAAAACTCGCTTAGTTCGTCGTAGGTTTGTCCTCATATATTATAAACTTTCGTTTCGCCTACGTTACCTCAGACTGGCGCAAACACCAAACACATACAAGCACTAAAGTAACACATCAACTCAAACAAACATCAGTCTACAAACATTCTGTAACGACAAACCAATAATCCTCTGGCAGCCACAAAACTCGCTTAGTTCGTCGTAGGTTTGTCCTCATATATTATAAACTTTCGTTTCGCCTACGTTACCTCTGACTGGCGCAAACACCAAACACATACAAGCACTAAAGTAACACATCAACTCAAACAAACATCAGTCTACAAACATTCTGTAACGACAAACCAATAATCCTCTGGCAGCCACAAAACTCGCTTAGTTCGTCGTAGGTTTGTCCTCATATATTATAAACTTTCGTTTCGCCTACGTTACCTCAGACTGGCGCAAACACCAAACACAAACAAGCACTAAAGTAACACATCAACTCAAACAAACATCAGTCTACAAACATTATGTAACGACAAACCAATAATCCTCTGGCAGCCACAAAACTCGCTTAGTTCGTCATAGGTTTGTCCTCATATAGTATAAACTTTCGTTTCGCCTACGTTACCTCAGACTGGCGCAAACACCAAAGAAATACAAGCACTAAAGTAACACATCAACTCAAACAAACATCAATCTACAAACATTCTGTAACGACAAACCAATAATCCTCTGGCAGCCACAAAGCTCTCCTAGTTCGTCGTAGGTTTGTCCTCATATATTATTCACTTTCGTTTTGCCTACGTTACCTCAGACTGGCGCAAACACCAAAGAAATACAAGCACTAAAGTAACACATCAACTCAAAGAAACATCAGTCTACAAACATTCTGTAACGACAAACCAACAATCCTCTGGCAGCCACAAAACTCGCTTAGTTCGTCGTAGGTTTGTCCTCATATATTATAAACTTTCGTTTCGCCTACGTTACCTCAGACTGGCGCAAACACCAAACACAAACAAGCACTAAAGTAACACATCAACTCAAACAAACATCAGTCTACAAACATTCTGTAACGACAAACCAATAATCCTCTGGCAGCCACAAAACTCGCTTAGTTCGTCATAGGTTTGTCCTCATATATTATAAACTTTCGTTTCGCCTACGTTACCTCAGACTGGCGCAAACACCAAACACAAACAAGCACTAAAGTAACACATCAACTCAAACAAACATCAATCTACAAACATTCTGTAACGACAAACCAATAATCCTCTGGCAGCCACAAAGCTCTCCTAGTTCGTCGTAGGTTTGTCCTCATATATTATAAACTTTCGTTTCGCCTACGTTACCTCAGACTGGCGCAAACACCAAAGAAATACAAGCACTAAAGTAACACATCAACTCAAACAAACATCAGTCTACAAACATTCTGTAACGACAAACCAATAATCCTCTGGCAGCCACAAAACTCGCTTAGTTCGTCGTAGGTTTGTCCTCATATATTATAAACTTTCGTTTCGCCTACGTTACCTCAGACGGGCGAAAACACCAAACACAAACAAGCACTAAAGTAACACATCAACTCAAACAAACATCAGTCTACAAACATTCTGTAACGACAAACCAATAATCCTCTGGCAGCCACAAAACTCGCTTAGTTCGTCATAGGTTTGTCCTCATATATTATAAACTTTCGTTTCGCCTACGTTACCTCAGACTGGCGCAAACACCAAAGAAATACAAGCACTAAAGTAACACAAACTCAAACAAACATCAGTCTACAAACATTCTGTAACAACAAACCAATAATCCTCTGGCAGCCACAAAACTCGCTTAGTTCGTCATAGGTTTGTCCTCATATATTATAAACTTTCGTTTCGCCTACGTTACCTCAGACTGGCGCAAACACCAAACACAAACAAGCACTAAAGTAACACATCAACTCAAACAAACATCAATCTACAAACATTCTGTAACGACAAACCAATAATCCTCTGGCAGCCACAAAGCTCTCCTAGTTCGTCGTAGGTTTGTCCTCATATATTATAAACTTTCGTTTCGCCTACGTTACCTCAGACTGGCGCAAACACCAAACACATACAAGCACTAAAGTAACACATCAACTCAAACAAACATCAGTCTACAAACATTCTGTAACGACAAACCAATAATCCTCTGGCAGCCACAAAACTCGCTTAGTTCGTCATAGGTTTGTCCTCATATATTATAAACTTTCGTTTCGCCTACGTTACCTCAGACTGGCGCAAACACCAAACACAAACAAGCACTAAAGTAACACATCAACTCAAACAAACATCAATCTACAAACATTCTGTAACGACAAACCAATAATCCTCTGGCAGCCACAAAGCTCTCCTAGTTCGTCGTAGGTTTGTCCTCATATATTATAAACTTTCGTTTCGCCTACGTTACCTCAGACTGGCGCAAACACCAAAGAAATACAAGCACTAAAGTAACACATCAACTCAAACAAACATCAGTCTACAAACATTCTGTAACGACAAACCAATAATCCTCTGGCAGCCACAAAACTCGCTTAGTTCGTCGTAGGTTTGTCCTCATATATTATAAACTTTCGTTTCGCCTACGTTACCTCAGACGGGCGCAAACACCAAACACATACAAGCACTAAAGTAACACATCAACTCAAACAAACATCAGTCTACAAACATTCTGTAACGACAAACCAATAATCCTCTGGCAGCCACAAAACTCGCTTAGTTCGTCGTAGGTTTGTCCTCATATATTATAAACTTTCGTTTCGCCTACGTTACCTCTGACTGGCGCAAACACCAAACACATACAAGCACTAAAGTAACACATCAACTCAAACAAACATCAGTCTACAAACATTCTGTAACGACAAACCAATAATCCTCTGGCAGCCACAAAACTCGCTTAGTTCGTCGTAGGTTTGTCCTCATATATTATAAACTTTCGTTTCGCCTACGTTACCTCAGACTGGCGCAAACACCAAACACAAACAAGCACTAAAGTAACACATCAACTCAAACAAACATCAGTCTACAAACATTATGTAACGACAAACCAATAATCCTCTGGCAGCCACAAAACTCGCTTAGTTCGTCATAGGTTTGTCCTCATATATTATAAACTTTCGTTTCGCCTACGTTACCTCAGACTGGCGCAAACACCAAAGAAATACAAGCACTAAAGTAACACATCAACTCAAACAAACATCAATCTACAAACATTCTGTAACGACAAATCAATAATCCTCTGGCAGCCACAAAGCTCTCCTAGTTCGTCGTAGGTTTGTCCTCATATATTATTCACTTTCGTTTCGCCTACGTTACCTCAGACTGGCGCAAACACCAAAGAAATACAAGCACTAAAGTAACACATCAACTCAAACAAACATCAGTCTACAAACATTCTGTAACGACCAACCAACAATCCTCTGCCAGCCACAAAACTCGCTTAGTTCGTCGTAGGTTTGTCCTCATATATTATAAACTTTCGTTTCGCCTACGTTACCTCTGACTGGCGCAAACACCAAACACATACAAGCACTAAAGTAACACATCAACTCAAACAAACATCAGTCTACAAACATTCTGTAACGACAAATCAATAATCCTCTGGCAGCCACAAAACTCGCTTAGTTCGTCGTAGGTTTGTCCTCATATATTATAAACTTTCGTTTCGCCTACGTTACCTCAGACTGGCGCAAACACCAAACACAAACAAGCACTAAAGTAACACATCAACTCAAACAAACATCAGTCTACAAACAATCTGTAACGACAAACCAATAATCCTCTGGCAGCCACAAAACTCGCTTAGTTCGTCGTAGGTTTGTCCTCATATATTATAAACTTTCGTTTCGCCTACGTTACCTCAGACTGGCGCAAACACCAAACACATACAAGCACTAAAGTAACACATCAACTCAAACAAACATCAGTCTACAAACATTCTGTAACGACAAACCAATAATCCTCTGGCAGCCACAAAACTCGCTTAGTTCGTCGTAGGTTTGTCCTCATATATTATAAACTTTCGTTTCGCCTACGTTACCTCTGACTGGCGCAAACACCAAACACATACAAGCACTAAAGTAACACATCAACTCAAACAAACATCAGTCTACAAACATTCTGTAACGACAAAACAATAATCCTCCGGCAGCCACAAAACTAGCTTAGTTCGTCGTAGGTTTGTCCTCATATATTATAAACTTTCGTTTCGCCTACGTTACCTCAGACTGGCGCAAACACCAAACACAAACAAGCACTAAAGTAACACATCAACTCAAACAAACATCAGTCTACAAACATTCTGTAACGACAAACCAATAATCCTCTGGCAGCCACAAAACTCGCTTAGTTCGTCATAGGTTTGTCCTCATATATTATAATCTTTCGTTTCGCCTACGTTACCTCAGACTGGCGCAAACACCAAAGAAATACAAGCACTAGAGTAACACATCAACTCAAACAAACATCAATCTACAAACATTCTGTAACGACAAACCAATAATCCTCTGGCAGCCACAAAGCACTACTAGTTCGTCGTAGGTTTGTCCTCATATATTATAAACTTTCGTTTCGCCTACGTTACCTCAGACTGGCGCAAACACCAAACACAAACAAGCACTAAAGTAACACATCAACTCAAACAAACATCAGTCTACAAACATTATGTAACGACAAACCAATAATCCTCTGGCAGCCACAAAACTCGCTTAGTTCGTCATAGGTTTGTCCTCATATATTATAAACTTTCGTTTCGCCTACGTTACCTCAAACTGGCGCAAACACCAAAGAAATACAAGCACTAAAGTAACACATCAACTCAAACAAACATCAGTCTACAAACATTCTGTAACGACAAACCAATAATCCTCTGGCAGCCACAAAACTCGCTTAGTTCGTCGTAGGTTTGTCCACATATATTATAAACTTTCGTTTCGCCTACGTTACCTCAGACTGGCGCAAACACCAAACACAAACAAGCACTAAAGTAACACATCAACTCAAACAAACATCAGTCTACAAACATTCTGTAACGACAAACCAATAATCCTCTGGCAGCCACAAAACTCGCTTAGTTCGTCATAGGTTTGTCCTCATATATTATAAACTTTTGTTTCGCCTACGTTACCTCAGACTGGCGCAAACACCAAACACAAACAAGCACTAAAGTAACACATCAACTCAAACAAACATCAATCTACAAACATTCTGTAACGACAAACCAATAATCCTCTGGCAGCCACAAAGCTCTCCTAGTTCGTCGTAGGTTTGTCCTCATATATTATAAACTTTCGTTTCGCCTACGTTACCTCAGACTGGCGCAAACACCAAAGAAATACAAGCACTAAAGTAACACATCAACTCAAACAAACATCAGTCTACAAACATTCTGTAACGACAAACCAATAATCCTCTGGCAGCCACAAAACTCGCTTAGTTCGTCGTAGGTTTGTCCTCATATATTATAAACTTTCGTTTCGCCTACGTTACCTCAGACTGGCGCAAACACCAAACACATACAAGCACTAAAGTAACACATCAACTCAAACAAACATCAGTCTACAAACATTCTGTAACGACAAACCAATAATCCTCTGGCAGCCACAAAACTCGCTTAGTTCGTCGTAGGTTTGTCCTCATATATTATAAACTTTCGTTTCGCCTACGTTACCTCTGACTGGCGCAAACACCAAACACATACAAGCACTAAAGTAACACATCAACTCAAACAAACATCAGTCTACAAACATTCTGTAACGACAAACCAATAATCCTCTGGCAGCCACAAAACTCGCTTAGTTCGTCGTAGGTTTGTCCTCATATATTATAAACTTTCGTTTCGCCTACGTTACCTCAGACTGGCGCAAACACCAAACACAAACAAGCACTAAAGTAACACATCAACTCAAACAAACATCAGTCTACAAACATTATGTAACGACAAACCAATAATCCTCTGGCAGCCACAAAACTCGCTTAGTTCGTCATAGGTTTGTCCTCATATATTATAAACTTTCGTTTCGCCTACGTTACCTCAGACTGGCGCAAACACCAAAGAAATACAAGCACTAAAGTAACACATCAACTCAAACAAACATCAATCTACAAACATTCTGTAACGACAAATCAATAATCCTCTGGCAGCCACAAAGCTCTCCTAGTTCGTCGTAGGTTTGTCCTCATATATTATTCACTTTCGTTTCGCCTACGTTACCTCAGACTGGCGCAAACACCAAAGAAATACAAGCACTAAAGTAACACATCAACTCAAACAAGCATCAGTCTACAAACATTCTGTAACGACCAACCAACAATCCTCTGCCAGCCACAAAACTCGCTTAGTTCGTCGTAGGTTTGTCCTCATATATTATAAACTTTCGTTTCGCCTACGTTACCTCTGACTGGCGCAAACACCAAACACATACAAGCACTAAAGTAACACATCAACTCAAACAAACATCAGTCTACAAACATTCTGTAACGACAAATCAATAATCCTCTGGCAGCCACAAAACTCGCTTAGTTCGTCGTAGGTTTGTCCTCATATATTATAAACTTTCGTTTCGCCTACGTTACCTCAGACTGGCGCAAACACCAAACACAAACAAGCACTAAAGTAACACATCAACTCAAACAAACATCAGTCTACAAACAATCTGTAACGACAAACCAATAATCCTCTGGCAGCCACAAAACTCGCTTAGTTCGTCGTAGGTTTGTCCTCATATATTATAAACTTTCGTTTCGCCTACGTTACCTCAGACTGGCGCAAACACCAAACACATACAAGCACTAAAGTAACACATCAACTCAAACAAACATCAGTCTACAAACATTCTGTAACGACAAACCAATAATCCTCTGGCAGCCACAAAACTCGCTTAGTTCGTCGTAGGTTTGTCCTCATATATTATAAACTTTCGTTTCGCCTACGTTACCTCTGACTGGCGCAAACACCAAACACATACAAGCACTAAAGTAACACATCAACTCAAACAAACATCAGTCTACAAACATTCTGTAACGACAAAACAATAATCCTCCGGCAGCCACAAAACTAGCTTAGTTCGTCGTAGGTTTGTCCTCATATATTATAAACTTTCGTTTCGCCTACGTTACCTCAGACTGGCGCAAACACCAAACACAAACAAGCACTAAAGTAACACATCAACTCAAACAAACATCAGTCTACAAACATTCTGTAACGACAAACCAATAATCCTCTGGCAGCCACAAAACTCGCTTAGTTCGTCATAGGTTTGTCCTCATATATTATAAACTTTCGTTTCGCCTACGTTACCTCAGACTGGCGCAAACACCAAAGAAATACAAGCACTAGAGTAACACATCAACTCAAACAAACATCAATCTACAAACATTCTGTAACGACAAACCAATAATCCTCTGGCAGCCACAAAGCTCTCCTAGTTCGTCGTAGGTTTGTCCTCATATATTATAAACTTTCGTTTCGCCTACGTTACCTCAGACTGGCGCAAACACCAAACACAAACAAGCACTAAAGTAACACATCAACTCAAACAAACATCAGTCTACAAACATTATGTAACGACAAACCAATAATCCTCTGGCAGCCACAAAACTCGCTAAGTTCGTCATAGGTTTGTCCTCATATATTATAAACTTTCGTTTCGCCTACGTTACCTCAAACTGGCGCAAACACCAAAGAAATACAAGCACTAAAGTAACACATCAACTCAAACAAACATCAGTCTACAAACATTCTGTAACGACAAACCAATAATCCTCTGGCAGCCACAAAACTCGCTTAGTTCGTCGTAGGTTTGTCCACATATATTATAAACTTTCGTTTCGCCTACGTTACCTCAGACTGGCGCAAACACCAAACACAAACAAGCACTAAAGTAACACATCAACTCAAACAAACATCAGTCTACAAACATTATGTAACGACAAACCAATAATCCTCTGGCAGCCACAAAACTCGCTTAGTTCGTCATAGGTTTGTCCTCATATATTATAAACTTTCGTTTCGCCTACGTTACCTCAAACTGGCGCAAACACCAAAGAAATACAAGCACTAAAGTAACACATCAACTCAAACAAACATCAGTCTACAAACATTCTGTAACGACAAACCAATAATCCTCTGGCAGCCACAAAACTCGCTTAGTTCGTCGTAGGTTTGTCCACATATATTATAAACTTTCGTTTCGCCTACGTTACCTCAGACTGGCGCAAACACCAAACACATACAAGCACTAAAGTAACACATCAACTCAAACAAACATCAGTCTACAAACATTCTGTAACGACAAACCAATAATCCTCTGGCAGCCACAAAACTCGCTTAGTTCGTCGTAGGTTTGTCCTCATATATTATAAACTTTCGTTTCGCCTACGTTACCTCAGACTGGCGCAAACACCAAACACATACAAGCACTAAAGTAACACATCAACTCAAACAAACATCAGTCTACAAACATTCTGTAACGACAAACCAATAATCCTCTGGCAGCCACAAAACTCGCTTAGTTCGTCGTAGGTTTGTCCTCATATATTATAAACTTTCGTTTCGCCTACGTTACCTCAGACTGGCGCAAACACCAAACACATACAAGCACTAAAGTAACACATCAACTCAAACAAACATCAGTCTACAAACATTATGTAACGACAAACCAATAATCCTCTGGCAGCCACAAAACTCGCTTAGTTCGTCATAGGTTTGTCCTCATATATTATAAACTTTCGTTTCGCCTACGTTACCTCAAACTGGCGCAAACACCAAAGAAATACAAGCACTAAAGTAACACATCAACTCAAACAAACATCAGTCTACAAACATTCTGTAACGACAAACCAATAATCCTCTGGCAGCCACAAAACTCGCTTAGTTCGTCATAGGTTTGTCCTCATATATTATAAACTTTCGTTTCGCCTACGTTACCTCAGACTGGCGCAAACACCAAAGAAATACAAGCACTAGAGTAACACATCAACTCAAACAAACATCAATCTACAAACATTCTGTAACGACAAACCAATAATCCTCTGGCAGCCACAAAGCTCTCCTAGTTCGTCGTAGGTTTGTCCTCATATATTATAAACTTTCGTTTCGCCTACGTTACCTCAGACTGGCGCAAACACCAAACACAAACAAGCACTAAAGTAACACATCAACTCAAACAAACATCAGTCTACAAACATTATGTAACGACAAACCAATAATCCTCTGGCAGCCACAAAACTCGCTTAGTTCGTCATAGGTTTGTCCTCATATATTATAAACTTTCGTTTCGCCTACGTTACCTCAGACTGGCGCAAACACCAAAGAAATACAAGCACTAAAGTAACACATCAACTCAAACAAACATCAATCTACAAACATTCTGTAACGACAAATCAATAATCCTCTGGCAGCCACAAAGCTCTCCTAGTTCGTCGTAGGTTTGTCCTCATATATTATTCACTTTCGTTTCGCCTACGTTACCTCAGACTGGCGCAAACACCAAAGAAATACAAGCACTAAAGTAACACATCAACTCAAACAAACATCAGTCTACAAACATTCTGTAACGACCAACCAACAATCCTCTGCCAGCCACAAAACTCGCTTAGTTCGTCGTAGGTTTGTCCTCATATATTATAAACTTTCGTTTCGCCTACGTTACCTCTGACTGGCGCAAACACCAAACACATACAAGCACTAAAGTAACACATCAACTCAAACAAACATCAGTCTACAAACATTCTGTAACGACAAATCAATAATCCTCTGGCAGCCACAAAACTCGCTTAGTTCGTCGTAGGTTTGTCCTCATATATTATAAACTTTCGTTTCGCCTACGTTACCTCAGACTGGCGCAAACACCAAACACAAACAAGCACTAAAGTAACACATCAACTCAAACAAACATCAGTCTACAAACAATCTGTAACGACAAACCAATAATCCTCTGGCAGCCACAAAACTCGCTTAGTTCGTCGTAGGTTTGTCCTCATATATTATAAACTTTCGTTTCGCCTACGTTACCTCAGACTGGCGCAAACACCAAACACATACAAGCACTAAAGTAACACATCAACTCAAACAAACATCAGTCTACAAACATTCTGTAACGACAAACCAATAATCCTCTGGCAGCCACAAAACTCGCTTAGTTCGTCGTAGGTTTGTCCTCATATATTATAAACTTTCGTTTCGCCTACGTTACCTCTGACTGGCGCAAACACCAAACACATACAAGCACTAAAGTAACACATCAACTCAAACAAACATCAGTCTACAAACATTCTGTAACGACAAAACAATAATCCTCCGGCAGCCACAAAACTAGCTTAGTTCGTCGTAGGTTTGTCCTCATATATTATAAACTTTCGTTTCGCCTACGTTACCTCAGACTGGCGCAAACACCAAACACAAACAAGCACTAAAGTAACACATCAACTCAAACAAACATCAGTCTACAAACATTCTGTAACGACAAACCAATAATCCTCTGGCAGCCACAAAACTCGCTTAGTTCGTCATAGGTTTGTCCTCATATATTATAAACTTTCGTTTCGCCTACGTTACCTCAGACTGGCGCAAACACCAAAGAAATACAAGCACTAGAGTAACACATCAACTCAAACAAACATCAATCTACAAACATTCTGTAACGACAAACCAATAATCCTCTGGCAGCCACAAAGCTCTCCTAGTTCGTCGTAGGTTTGTCCTCATATATTATAAACTTTCGTTTCGCCTACGTTACCTCAGACTGGCGCAAACACCAAACACAAACAAGCACTAAGGTAACACATCAACTCAAACAAACATCAGTCTACAAACATTATGTAACGACAAACCAATAATCCTCTGGCAGCCACAAAACTCGCTTAGTTCGTCATAGGTTTGTCCTCATATATTATAAACTTTCGTTTCGCCTACGTTACCTCAAACTGGCGCAAACACCAAAGAAATACAAGCACTAAAGTAACACATCAACTCAAACAAACATCAGTCTACAAACATTCTGTAACGACAAACCAATAATCCTCTGGCAGCCACAAAACTCGCTTAGTTCGTCGTAGGTTTGTCCACATATATTATAAACTTTCGTTTCGCCTACGTTACCTCAGACTGGCGCAAACACCAAACACATACAAGCACTAAAGTAACACATCAACTCAAACAAACATCAGTCTACAAACATTCTGTAACGACAAACCAATAATCCTCTGGCAGCCACAAAACTCGCTTAGTTCGTCGTAGGTTTGTCCTCATATATTATAAACTTTCGTTTCGCCTACGTTACCTCAGACTGGCGCAAACACCAAACACATACAAGCACTAAAGTAACACATCAACTCAAACAAACATCAGTCTACAAACATTCTGTAACGACAAACCAATAATCCTCTGGCAGCCACAATACTCGCTTAGTTCGTCGTAGGTTTGTCCTCATATATTATAAACTTTCGTTTCGCCTACGTTACCTCAGACTGGCGCAAACACCAAACACAAACAAGCACTAAAGTAACACATCAACTCAAACTAACATCAGTCTACAAACATTCTGTAACGACAAACCAATAATCCTCTGGCAGCCACAAAACTCGCTTAGTTCGTCGTAGGTTTGTCCTCATATATTATAAATTTCGTTTCGCCTACGTTACCTCTGACTGGCGCAAACACCAAACACATACAAGCACTAAAGTAACACATCAACTCAAAAAAACATCAGTCTACAAACATTCTGTAACGACAAACCAATAATCCTCTGGCAGCCACAAAACTCGCTTAGTTCGTCATAGGTTTGTCCTCATATATTATAAACTTTCGTTTCGCCTACGTTACTTCTGACTGGCGCAAACACCAAACACATACAAGCACTAAAGTAACACATCAACTCAAACAAACATCAGTCTACAAACATTCTGTAACGACAAACCAATAATCCTCTGGCAGCCACAAAACTCGCTTAGTTCGTCGTAGGTTTGTCCTCATATATTATAAACTTTCGTTTCGCCTACGTTACCTCAGACTGGCGCAAACACCAAACACAAACAAGCACTAAAGTAACACATCAACTCAAACAAACATCAGTCTACAAACATTATGTAACGACAAACCAATAATCCTCTGGCAGCCACAAAACTCGCTTAGTTCGTCATAGGTTTGTCCTCATATATTATAAACTTTCGTTTCGCCTACGTTACCTCAAACTGGCGCAAACACCAAAGAAATACAAGCACTAAAGTAACACATCAACTCAAACAAACATCAGTCTACAAACATTCTGTAACGACAAACCAATAATCCTCTGGCAGCCACAAAACTCGCTTAGTTCGTCGTAGGTTTGTCCACATATATTATAAACTTTCGTTTCGCCTACGTTACCTCAAACTGGCGCAAACACCAAAGAAATACAAGCACTAAAGTAACACATCAACTCAAACAAACATCAGTCTACAAACATTCTGTAACGACAAACCAATAATCCTCTGGCAGCCACAAAACTCGCTTAGTTCGTCGTAGGTTTGTCCACATATATTATAAACTTTCGTTTCGCCTACGTTACCTCAGACTGGCGCAAACACCAAACACAAACAAGCACTAAAGTAACACATCAACTCAAACAAACATCAGTCTACAAACATTCTGTAACGACAAACCAATAATCCTCTGGCAGCCACAAAACTCGCTTAGTTCGTCATAGGTTTGTCCTCATATATTATAAACTTTCGTTTCGCCTACGTTACCTCAGACTGGCGCAAACACCAAACACAAACAAGCACTAAAGTAACACATCAACTCAAACAAACATCAATCTACAAACATTCTGTAACGACAAACCAATAATCCTCTGGCAGCCACAAAGCTCTCCTAGTTCGTCGTAGGTTTGTCCTCATATATTATAAACTTTCGTTTCGCCTACGTTACCTCAGACTGGCGCAAACACCAAAGAAATACAAGCACTAAAGTAACACATCAACTCAAACAAACATCAGTCTACAAACATTCTGTAACGACAAACCAATAATCCTCTGGCAGCCACAAAACTCGCTTAGTTCGTCGTAGGTTTGTCCTCATATATTATAAACTTTCGTTTCGCCTACGTTACCTCAGACTGGCGCAAACACCAAACACATACAAGCACTAAAGTAACACATCAACTCAAACAAACATCAGTCTACAAACATTCTGTAACGACAAACCAATAATCCTCTGGCAGCCACAAAACTCGCTTAGTTCGTCGTAGGTTTGTCCTCATATATTATAAACTTTCGTTTCGCCTACGTTACCTCTGACTGGCGCAAACACCAACTACATACAAGCACTAAAGTAACACATCAACTCAAACAAACATCAGTCTACAAACATTCTGTAACGACAAACCAATAATCCTCTGGCAGCCACAAAACTCGCTTAGTTCGTCGTAGGTTTGTCCTCATATATTATAAACTTTCGTTTCGCCTACGTTACCTCAGACTGGCGCAAACACCAAACACAAACAAGCACTAAAGTAACACATCAACTCAAACAAACATCAGTCTACAAACATTATGTAACGACAAACCAATAATCCTCTGGCAGCCACAAAACTCGCTTAGTTCGTCATAGGTTTGTCCTCATATATTATAAACTTTCGTTTCGCCTACGTTACCTCAGACTGGCGCAAACACCAAAGAAATACAAGCACTAAAGTAACACATCAACTCAAACAAACATCAATCTACAAACATTCTGTAACGACAAATCAATAATCCTCTGGCAGCCACAAAGCTCTCCTAGTTCGTCGTAGGTTTGTCCTCATATATTATTCACTTTCGTTTCGCCTACGTTACCTCAGACTGGCGCAAACACCAAAGAAATACAAGCACTAAAGTAACACATCAACTCAAACAAACATCAGTCTACAAACATTCTGTAACGACCAACCAACAATCCTCTGCCAGCCACAAAACTCGCTTAGTTCGTCGTAGGTTTGTCCTCATATATTATAAACTTTCGTTTCGCCTACGTTACCTCTGACTGGCGCAAACACCAAACACATACAAGCACTAAAGTAACACATCAACTCAAACAAACATCAGTCTACAAACATTCTGTAACGACAAACCAATAATCCTCTGGCAGCCACAAAACTCGCTTAGTTCGTCGTAGGTTTGTCCTCATATATTATAAACTTTCGTTTCGCCTACGTTACCTCAGACTGGCGCAAACACCAAACACATACAAGCACTAAAGTAACACATCAACTCAAACAAACATCAGTCTACAAACATTCTGTAACGACAAACCAATAATCCTCTGGCAGCCACAAAACTCGCTTAGTTCGTCGTAGGTTTGTCCTCATATATTATAAACTTTCGTTTCGCCTACGTTACCTCTGACTGGCGCAAACACCAAACACATACAAGCACTAAAGTAACACATCAACTCAAACAAACATCAGTCTACAAACATTCTGTAACGACAAAACAATAATCCTCCGGCAGCCACAAAACTAGCTTAGTTCGTCGTAGGTTTGTCCTCATATATTATAAACTTTCGTTTCGCCTACGTTACCTCAGACTGGCGCAAACACCAAAGAAATACAAGCACTAGAGTAACACATCAACTCAAACAAACATCAATCTACAAACATTCTGTAACGACAAACCAATAATCCTCTGGCAGCCACAAAGCTCTCCTAGTTCGTCGTAGGTTTGTCCTCATATATTATAAACTTTCGTTTCGCCTACGTTACCTCAGACTGGCGCAAACACCAAACACAAACAAGCACTAAAGTAACACATCAACTCAAACAAACATCAGTCTACAAACATTATGTAACGACAAACCAATAATCCTCTGGCAGCCACAAAACTCGCTTAGTTCGTCATAGGTTTGTCCTCATATATTATAAACTTTCGTTTCGCCTACGTTACCTCAAACTGGCGCAAACACCAAAGAAATACAAGCACTAAAGTAACACATCAACTCAAACAAACATCAGTCTACAAACATTCTGTAACGACAAACCAATAATCCTCTGGCAGCCACAAAACTCGCTTAGTTCGTCGTAGGTTTGTCCACATATATTATAAACTTTCGTTTCGCCTACGTTACCTCAGACTGGCGCAAACACCAAACACATACAAGCACTAAAGTAACACATCAACTCAAACAAACATCAGTCTACAAACATTCTGTAACGACAAACCAATAATCCTCTGGCAGCCACAAAACTCGCTTAGTTCGTCGTAGGTTTGTCCTCATATATTATAAACTTTCGTTTCGCCTACGTTACCTCAGACTGGCGCAAACACCAAACACATACAAGCACTAAAGTAACACATCAACTCAAACAAACATCAGTCTACAAACATTCTGTAACGACAAACCAATAATCCTCTGGCAGCCACAATACTCGCTTAGTTCGTCGTAGGTTTGTCCTCATATATTATAAACTTTCGTTTCGCCTACGTTACCTCAGACTGGCGCAAACACCAAACACAAACAAGCACTAAAGTAACACATCAACTCAAACTAACATCAGTCTACAAACATTCTGTAACGACAAACCAATAATCCTCTGGCAGCCACAAAACTCGCTTAGTTCGTCGTAGGTTTGTCCTCATATATTATAAATTTCGTTTCGCCTACGTTACCTCTGACTGGCGCAAACACCAAACACATACAAGCACTAAAGTAACACATCAACTCAAAAAAACATCAGTCTACAAACATTCTGTAACGACAAACCAATAATCCTCTGGCAGCCACAAAACTCGCTTAGTTCGTCATAGGTTTGTCCTCATATATTATAAACTTCGGTTTCGCCTACGTTACTTCTGACTGGCGCAAACACCAAACACATACAAGCACTAAAGTAACACATCAACTCAAACAAACATCAGTCTACAAACATTCTGTAACGACAAACCAATAATCCTCTGGCAGCCACAAAACTCGCTTAGTTCGTCGTAGGTTTGTCCTCATATATTATAAACTTTCGTTTCGCCTACGTTACCTCAGACTGGCGCAAACACCAAACACAAACAAGCACTAAAGTAACACATCAACTCAAACAAACATCAGTCTACAAACATTATGTAACGACAAACCAATAATCCTCTGGCAGCCACAAAACTCGCTTAGTTCGTCATAGGTTTGTCCTCATATATTATAAACTTTCGTTTCGCCTACGTTACCTCAAACTGGCGCAAACACCAAAGAAATACAAGCACTAAAGTAACACATCAACTCAAACAAACATCAGTCTACAAACATTCTGTAACGACAAACCAATAATCCTCTGGCAGCCACAAAACTCGCTTAGTTCGTCGTAGGTTTGTCCACATATATTATAAACTTTCGTTTCGCCTACGTTACCTCAAACTGGCGCAAACACCAAAGAAATACAAGCACTAAAGTAACACATCAACTCAAACAAACATCAGTCTACAAACATTCTGTAACGACAAACCAATAATCCTCTGGCAGCCACAAAACTCGCTTAGTTCGTCGTAGGTTTGTCCACATATATTATAAACTTTCGTTTCGCCTACGTTACCTCAGACTGGCGCAAACACCAAACACAAACAAGCACTAAAGTAACACATCAACTCAAACAAACATCAGTCTACAAACATTCTGTAACGACAAACCAATAATCCTCTGGCAGCCACAAAACTCGCTTAGTTCGTCATAGGTTTGTCCTCATATATTATAAACTTTCGTTTCGCCTACGTTACCTCAGACTGGCGCAAACACCAAACACAAACAAGCACTAAAGTAACACATCAACTCAAACAAACATCAATCTACAAACATTCTGTAACGACAAACCAATAATCCTCTGGCAGCCACAAAGCTCTCCTAGTTCGTCGTAGGTTTGTCCTCATATATTATAAACTTTCGTTTCGCCTACGTTACCTCAGACTGGCGCAAACACCAAAGAAATACAAGCACTAAAGTAACACATCAACTCAAACAAACATCAGTCTACAAACATTCTGTAACGACAAACCAATAATCCTCTGGCAGCCACAAAACTCGCTTAGTTCGTCGTAGGTTTGTCCTCATATATTATAAACTTTCGTTTCGCCTACGTTACCTCAGACTGGCGCAAACACCAAACACATACAAGCACTAAAGTAACACATCAACTCAAACAAACATCAGTCTACAAACATTCTGTAACGACAAACCAATAATCCTCTGGCAGCCACAAAACTCGCTTAGTTCGTCGTAGGTTTGTCCTCATATATTATAAACTTTCGTTTCGCCTACGTTACCTCTGACTGGCGCAAACACCAACTACATACAAGCACTAAAGTAACACATCAACTCAAACAAACATCAGTCTACAAACATTCTGTAACGACAAACCAATAATCCTCTGGCAGCCACAAAACTCGCTTAGTTCGTCGTAGGTTTGTCCTCATATATTATAAACTTTCGTTTCGCCTACGTTACCTCAGACTGGCGCAAACACCAAACACAAACAAGCACTAAAGTAACACATCAACTCAAACAAACATCAGTCTACAAACATTATGTAACGACAAACCAATAATCCTCTGGCAGCCACAAAACTCGCTTAGTTCGTCATAGGTTTGTCCTCATATATTATAAACTTTCGTTTCGCCTACGTTACCTCAGACTGGCGCAAACACCAAAGAAATACAAGCACTAAAGTAACACATCAACTCAAACAAACATCAATCTACAAACATTCTGTAACGACAAATCAATAATCCTCTGGCAGCCACAAAGCTCTCCTAGTTCGTCGTAGGTTTGTCCTCATATATTATTCACTTTCGTTTCGCCTACGTTACCTCAGACTGGCGCAAACACCAAAGAAATACAAGCACTAAAGTAACACATCAACTCAAACAAACATCAGTCTACAAACATTCTGTAACGACCAACCAACAATCCTCTGCCAGCCACAAAACTCGCTTAGTTCGTCGTAGGTTTGTCCTCATATATTATAAACTTTCGTTTCGCCTACGTTACCTCTGACTGGCGCAAACACCAAACACATACAAGCACTAAAGTAACACATCAACTCAAACAAACATCAGTCTACAAACATTCTGTAACGACAAATCAATAATCCTCTGGCAGCCACAAAACTCGCTTAGTTCGTCGTAGGTTTGTCCTCATATATTATAAACTTTCGTTTCGCCTACGTTACCTCAGACTGGCGCAAACACCAAACACAAACAAGCACTAAAGTAACACATCAACTCAAACAAACATCAGTCTACAAACAATCTGTAACGACAAACCAATAATCCTCTGGCAGCCACAAAACTCGCTTAGTTCGTCGTAGGTTTGTCCTCATATATTATAAACTTTCGTTTCGCCTACGTTACCTCAGACTGGCGCAAACACCAAACACATACAAGCACTAAAGTAACACATCAACTCAAACAAACATCAGTCTACAAACATTCTGTAACGACAAACCAATAATCCTCTGGCAGCCACAAAACTCGCTTAGTTCGTCGTAGGTTTGTCCTCATATATTATAAACTTTCGTTTCGCCTACGTTACCTCTGACTGGCGCAAACACCAAACACATACAAGCACTAAAGTAACACATCAACTCAAACAAACATCAGTCTACAAACATTCTGTAACGACAAAACAATAATCCTCCGGCAGCCACAAAACTAGCTTAGTTCGTCGTAGGTTTGTCCTCATATATTATAAACTTTCGTTTCGCCTACGTTACCTCAGACTGGCGCAAACACCAAACACAAACAAGCACTAAAGTAACACATCAACTCAAACAAACATCAGTCTACAAACATTCTGTAACGACAAACCAATAATCCTCTGGCAGCCACAAAACTCGCTTAGTTCGTCATAGGTTTGTCCTCATATATTATAAACTTTCGTTTCGCCTACGTTACCTCAGACTGGCGCAAACACCAAAGAAATACAAGCACTAGAGTAACACATCAACTCAAACAAACATCAATCTACAAACATTCTGTAACGACAAACCAATAATCCTCTGGCAGCCACAAAGCTCTCCTAGTTCGTCGTAGGTTTGTCCTCATATATTATAAACTTTCGTTTCGCCTACGTTACCTCAGACTGGCGCAAACACCAAACACAAACAAGCACTAAAGTAACACATCAACTCAAACAAACATCAGTCTACAAACATTATGTAACGACAAACCAATAATCCTCTGGCAGCCACAAAACTCGCTTAGTTCGTCATAGGTTTGTCCTCATATATTATAAACTTTCGTTTTGCCTACGTTACCTCAAACTGGCGCAAACACCAAAGAAATACAAGCACTAAAGTAACACATCAACTCAAACAAACATCAGTCTACAAACATTCTGTAACGACAAACCAATAATCCTCTGGCAGCCACAAAACTCGCTTAGTTCGTCGTAGGTTTGTCCACATATATTATAAACTTTCGTTTCGCCTACGTTACCTCAGACTGGCGCAAACACCAAACACATACAAGCACTAAAGTAACACATCAACTCAAACAAACATCAGTCTACAAACATTCTGTAACGACAAACCAATAATCCTCTGGCAGCCACAAAACTCGCTTAGTTCGTCGTAGGTTTGTCCTCATATATTATAAACTTTCGTTTCGCCTACGTTACCTCAGACTGGCGCAAACACCAAACACATACAAGCACTAAAGTAACACATCAACTCAAACAAACATCAGTCTACAAACATTCTGTAACGACAAACCAATAATCCTCTGGCAGCCACAATACTCGCTTAGTTCGTCGTAGGTTTGTCCTCATATATTATAAACTTTCGTTTCGCCTACGTTACCTCAGACTGGCGCAAACACCAAACACAAACAAGCACTAAAGTAACACATCAACTCAAACTAACATCAGTCTACAAACATTCTGTAACGACAAACCAATAATCCTCTGGCAGCCACAAAACTCGCTTAGTTCGTCGTAGGTTTGTCCTCATATATTATAAATTTCGTTTCGCCTACGTTACCTCTGACTGGCGCAAACACCAAACACATACAAGCACTAAAGTAACACATCAACTCAAAAAAACATCAGTCTACAAACATTCTGTAACGACAAACCAATAATCCTCTGGCAGCCACAAAACTCGCTTAGTTCGTCATAGGTTTGTCCTCATATATTATAAACTTTCGTTTCGCCTACGTTACTTCTGACTGGCGCAAACACCAAACACATACAAGCACTAAAGTAACACATCAACTCAAACAAACATCAGTCTACAAACATTCTGTAACGACAAACCAATAATCCTCTGGCAGCCACAAAACTCGCTTAGTTCGTCGTAGGTTTGTCCTCATATATTATAAACTTTCGTTTCGCCTACGTTACCTCAGACTGGCGCAAACACCAAACACAAACAAGCACTAAAGTAACACATCAACTCAAACAAACATCAGTCTACAAACATTATGTAACGACAAACCAATAATCCTCTGGCAGCCACAAAACTCGCTTAGTTCGTCATAGGTTTGTCCTCATATATTATAAACTTTCGTTTCGCCTACGTTACCTCAAACTGGCGCAAACACCAAAGAAATACAAGCACTAAAGTAACACATCAACTCAAACAAACATCAGTCTACAAACATTCTGTAACGACAAACCAATAATCCTCTGGCAGCCACAAAACTCGCTTAGTTCGTCGTAGGTTTGTCCACATATATTATAAACTTTCGTTTCGCCTACGTTACCTCAGACTGGCGCAAACACCAAACACATACAAGCACTAAAGTAACACATCAACTCAAACAAACATCAGTCTACAAACATTCTGTAACGACAAACCAATAATCCTCTGGCAGCCACAAAACTCGCTTAGTTCGTCGTAGGTTTGTCCTCATATATTATAAACTTTCGTTTCGCCTACGTTACCTCAGACTGGCGCAAACACCAAACACATACAAGCACTAAAGTAACACATCAACTCAAACAAACATCAGTCTACAAACATTCTGTAACGACAAACCAATAATCCTCTGGCAGCCACAATACTCGCTTAGTTCGTCGTAGGTTTGTCCTCATATATTATAAACTTTCGTTTCGCCTACGTTACCTCAGACTGGCGCAAACACCAAACACAAACAAGCACTAAAGTAACACATCAACTCAAACTAACATCAGTCTACAAACATTCTGTAACGACAAACCAATAATCCTCTGGCAGCCACAAAACTCGCTTAGTTCGTCGTAGGTTTGTCCTCATATATTATAAATTTCGTTTCGCCTACGTTACCTCTGACTGGCGCAAACACCAAACACATACAAGCACTAAAGTAACACATCAACTCAAACAAACATCAGTCTACAAACATTCTGTAACGACAAACCAATAATCCTCTGGCAGCCACAAAACTCGCTTAGTTCGTCGTAGGTTTGTCCTCATATATTATAAACTTTCGTTTCGCCTACGTTACCTCTGACTGGCGCAAACACCAAACACATACAAGCACTAAAGTAACACATCAACTCAAACAAACATCAGTCTACAAACATTCTGTAACGACAAAACAATAATCCTCCGGCAGCCACAAAACTAGCTTAGTTCGTCGTAGGTTTGTCCTCATATATTATAAACTTTCGTTTCGCCTACGTTACCTCAGACTGGCGCAAACACCAAACACAAACAAGCACTAAAGTAACACATCAACTCAAACAAACATCAGTCTACAAACATTCTGTAACGACAAACCAATAATCCTCTGGCAGCCACAAAACTCGCTTAGTTCGTCATAGGTTTGTCCTCATATATTATAAACTTTCGTTTCGCCTACGTTACCTCAGACTGGCGCAAACACCAAAGAAATACAAGCACTAGAGTAACACATCAACTCAAACAAACATCAATCTACAAACATTCTGTAACGACAAACCAATAATCCTCTGGCAGCCACAAAGCTCTCCTAGTTCGTCGTAGGTTTGTCCTCATATATTATAAACTTTCGTTTCGCCTACGTTACCTCAGACTGGCGCAAACACCAAACACAAACAAGCACTAAAGTAACACATCAACTCAAACAAACATCAGTCTACAAACATTATGTAACGACAAACCAATAATCCTCTGGCAGCCACAAAACTCGCTTAGTTCGTCATAGGTTTGTCCTCATATATTATAAACTTTCGTTTTGCCTACGTTACCTCAAACTGGCGCAAACACCAAAGAAATACAAGCACTAAAGTAACACATCAACTCAAACAAACATCAGTCTACAAACATTCTGTAACGACAAACCAATAATCCTCTGGCAGCCACAAAACTCGCTTAGTTCGTCGTAGGTTTGTCCACATATATTATAAACTTTCGTTTCGCCTACGTTACCTCAGACTGGCGCAAACACCAAACACATACAAGCACTAAAGTAACACATCAACTCAAACAAACATCAGTCTACAAACATTCTGTAACGACAAACCAATAATCCTCTGGCAGCCACAAAACTCGCTTAGTTCGTCGTAGGTTTGTCCTCATATATTATAAACTTTCGTTTCGCCTACGTTACCTCAGACTGGCGCAAACACCAAACACATACAAGCACTAAAGTAACACATCAACTCAAACAAACATCAGTCTACAAACATTCTGTAACGACAAACCAATAATCCTCTGGCAGCCACAATACTCGCTTAGTTCGTCGTAGGTTTGTCCTCATATATTATAAACTTTCGTTTCGCCTACGTTACCTCAGACTGGCGCAAACACCAAACACAAACAAGCACTAAAGTAACACATCAACTCAAACTAACATCAGTCTACAAACATTCTGTAACGACAAACCAATAATCCTCTGGCAGCCACAAAACTCGCTTAGTTCGTCGTAGGTTTGTCCTCATATATTATAAATTTCGTTTCGCCTACGTTACCTCTGACTGGCGCAAACACCAAACACATACAAGCACTAAAGTAACACATCAACTCAAAAAAACATCAGTCTACAAACATTCTGTAACGACAAACCAATAATCCTCTGGCAGCCACAAAACTCGCTTAGTTCGTCATAGGTTTGTCCTCATATATTATAAACTTTCGTTTCGCCTACGTTACCTCAGACTGGCGCAAACACCAAACACAAACAAGCACTAAAGTAACACATCAACTCAAACAAACATCAGTCTACAAACATTCTGTAACGACAAACCAATAATCCTCTGGCAGCCACAAAACTCGCTTAGTTCGTCGTAGGTTTGTCCTCATATATTATAAACTTTCGTTTCGCCTACGTTACCTCAGACTGGCGCAAACACCAAACACAAACAAGCACTAAAGTAACACATCAACTCAAACAAACATCAGTCTACAAACATTATGTAACGACAAACCAATAATCCTCTGGCAGCCACAAAACTCGCTTAGTTCGTCATAGGTTTGTCCTCATATATTATAAACTTTCGTTTCGCCTACGTTACCTCAAACTGGCGCAAACACCAAAGAAATACAAGCACTAAAGTAACACATCAACTCAAACAAACATCAGTCTACAAACATTCTGTAACGACAAACCAATAATCCTCTGGCAGCCACAAAACTCGCTTAGTTCGTCGTAGGTTTGTCCACATATATTATAAACTTTCGTTTCGCCTACGTTACCTCAGACTGGCGCAAACACCAAACACATACAAGCACTAAAGTAACACATCAACTCAAACAAACATCAGTCTACAAACATTCTGTAACGACAAACCAATAATCCTCTGGCAGCCACAAAACTCGCTTAGTTCGTCGTAGGTTTGTCCTCATATATTATAAACTTTCGTTTCGCCTACGTTACCTCAGACTGGCGCAAACACCAAACACATACAAGCACTAAAGTAACACATCAACTCAAACAAACATCAGTCTACAAACATTCTGTAACGACAAACCAATAATCCTCTGGCAGCCACAATACTCGCTTAGTTCGTCGTAGGTTTGTCCTCATATATTATAAACTTTCGTTTCGCCTACGTTACCTCAGACTGGCGCAAACACCAAACACAAACAAGCACTAAAGTAACACATCAACTCAAACTAACATCAGTCTACAAACATTCTGTAACGACAAACCAATAATCCTCTGGCAGCCACAAAACTCGCTTAGTTCGTCGTAGGTTTGTCCTCATATATTATAAATTTCGTTTCGCCTACGTTACCTCTGACTGGCGCAAACACCAAACACATACAAGCACTAAAGTAACACATCAACTCAAAAAAACATCAGTCTACAAACATTCTGTAACGACAAACCAATAATCCTCTGGCAGCCACAAAACTCGCTTAGTTCGTCATAGGTTTGTCCTCATATATTATAAACTTTCGTTTCGCCTACGTTACTTCTGACTGGCGCAAACACCAAACACATACAAGCACTAAAGTAACACATCAACTCAAACAAACATCAGTCTACAAACATTCTGTAACGACAAACCAATAATCCTCTGGCAGCCACAAAACTCGCTTAGTTCGTCGTAGGTTTGTCCTCATATATTATAAACTTTCGTTTCGCCTACGTTACCTCAGACTGGCGCAAACACCAAACACATACAAGCACTAAAGTAACACATCAACTCAAACAAACATCAGTCTACAAACATTCTGTAACGACAAACCAATAATCCTCTGGCAGCCACAAAACTCGCTTAGTTCGTCGTAGGTTTGTCCTCATATATTATAAACTTTCGTTTCGCCTACGTTACCTCAGACTGGCGCAAACACCAAACACATACAAGCACTAAAGTAACACATCAAGTCAAACAAACATCAGTCTACAAACATTCTGTAACGACAAACCAATAATCCTCTGGCAGCCACAAAACTCGCTTAGTTCGTCGTAGGTTTGTCCTCATATATTATAAACTTTCGTTTCGCCTACGTTACCTCAGACTGGCGCAAACACCAAAGAAATACAAGCACTAAAGTAACACATTAACTCAAACCAACATCAGTCTACAAACATTCTGTAACGACAAACAATAATCCTCTGGCAGCCACAAAACTCGCTTAGTTCGTCGTAGGTTTGTCCTCATATATTATAAACTTTCGTTTCGCCTACGTTACCTCAGACTGGCGCAAACACCAAACACATACAAGCACTAAAGTAACACATCAACTCAAACAAACATCAGTCTACAAACATTCTGTAACGACAAACCAATAATCCTCTGGCAGCCACAAAACTCGCTTAGTTCGTCATAGGTTTGTCCTCATATATTATAAACTTTCGTTTCGCCTACGTTACCTCAGACTGGCGCAAACACCAAACACATACAAGCACTAAAGTAACACATCAACTCAAACAAACATCAGTCTACAAACATTCTGTAATGACAAACCAATAATCCTCTGGCAGCCACAAAACTCGCTTAGACACACTCATTATACACCTACCCGATAGCATTACGAGGCCGGAGTTTATGGCGAGAGAAGAGCAAACTTCCTAGTGCACCTTGGTTACACGCGGAAGCTACGAAATATAGCATTTTCAGAAAAAAACAATGATATAACAAATTTTTACAAAAATTAAATCATATGTACTACAATTCAACCATATGTTTATTACCATATGTAATTGGTTTAATACATGTATAATTCTATGTAAACTTTTTCAAGACAACAATGACCTTGTAAATAGTTTGGTGTTTTGATTTCACTTGAATTTGTCTATTAGTTAATTTATCTTCAACTTTATGTACTTACAAATTCCTAATGTTTCATCTTTAACCCTTTGTTTAGTTCTTTTATTAAGTTCAAATTTTCTCTTTCATCAAAATCTGTGCCCATTATTGATACAATGAGTAGCCAAATTAGATTTCTGTATGTTTGGTTTTATAGAAGCATTTAAATGTTTTTTATATCTTTCTTTTAATTTCGTCTTTGTTTGTCCTACACATAATTGATTACAATCTTGACATTTTATATTATACGATATCGTATACACCATTTCTTTTGTGCATATTATTTTTATTATTGTTATTGCTTATTATATTTTTAATTTTATTATCAGATTTGTAAGTAATTTGTAAATTGTTTGTTTAAATAATCATGCAATTTTGTTTATTTCGTTACCTGTGAATGTAAAAGTTGTCCAAATTTTTTCTCTTGTATTATTTATAAAGTTTTTGTTGATTTTATGTTTTCTTATTATGTTATTATTTATAGTTTTCTTTTATATTCATTTCCTAATGCAATTTGATATATCATTTTTTTCTTTTTGATTTGATCATTTCATTGATGTTTTGTGCATTCTATGTAATAAATTACACGGCGCTCCCATATTCTGGTTATAAGGATGATTTGAATAATTTCGTATTATTTGATTTGTCTGCGATGGTTTTCTGTGTATATTATATTCACATTTTCATTGTTTCCTAGTAATTGTAATATCATGAGTAAATTTTATATTTTTATGTATATTATTTATACAATTTAATATGTCGTCAATATTTAAACCACTAATATTATTATTAAAAAAACGTTTAGAAGTATACATAATGACCCTTAAGGTGAACATGTTAACATTATGAAGTATATATTTGGTGCATTTTCTGTCATTAAAATATTTTTTGGAATAATTTTATTCCCAAAACCTTAACAGTGCTGTTTAAGGTTCGACAGTATTGCCACCGTTTCGGGAAAACATATCGTTATGTCAAAGTATGTTTCTGGGAACATATTAACGGAACAATAAATGCTCCTACAAACATAATGCCAGGCGTTAGTGTTATCAAGGGTAATGGACAAACTATATTGTAGTAATTGTTAAAGGAATTTGACAGTAAAACTTAACTCTGTTTTAACGACGTTGAAGAGATTTACTTGAAAAGCAATAGATTAGGAGCAATATAAAAGCAAAGCGTTTAGTTTCTCTTAGAGGTAAAGTGATCGCCGCGCTGGTTACACTTGTTCCATTCGAAACACGTTATCTCGCCTCTTTATAACAATAAAGTAAATTTCAACGCTTGCATAAATCAGGCACTTGGCACACAGGCGATGTGGCGATGTACTTACAAAGGTTTCTACAGTTATACTCAAGTAATAGAACACTAATTGTATCTTTTATGGCACTTTGCCAAAGCCGCTCTGAATGCTTTCCATGAAACATAATGTTGGTTTCTAATACGTGCCTAGGATAGTGGTAGAAAGAAGATTTAAGTTAATTACACTATTTAGGTTAATAATAGGTTTTTATTTAAAAAAAAGATATATATATATATATATATATATATATATATATATATATACATATATATATAAATATCGCAATATGTTTTCTTGTGTATTAATAAAGAACAAAAGTCAAAATACAAATACAAGAATTATATTTGAATTTACAAATATTGTATATTTGTATATTACAAATAAATATTGTATATATTTGTATACAAATAAATATATTTGAATATTGTAAATTCAAATATAATTCTTGTATTTGTATTTTGACTTTTGTTCTTTACATATATATATAGGTATATTTACTGTAGAAGCTCCCATATCTTGTGTAAGTGAATACTTCTCTTTAGCGACTGAAGAAAAACATTGCTCTGGGAAAAGCCTTCCAGTTCGCGTTGTACTTTAACACTTCCTTATAAAAGTGGAAGTTGCTTGATGTAATCATATTCAATTCATCGATTAAACTAATTTTAAAATACTTAACTAAGTGAATACGTAATAGCTTACTTGCTGACGCGTTTCAAAACATTCGTTCCTTTTACGAAGCTAACCCTCTACTCTTACACACTCTAACGTAGAGGGTTAGCTTCGTAAAAGGAACGAATGTTTTGAAACGCGTCAGCAAGTAAGCAATTACGTATTCACTCAGTTATGTATTTTTAAAATTAGTACTACCTTATAGTTGTATATATGCTCTGTATACAACTGTTTTAGTCTCCCTCTCTTTCTCTCCCCCTCTCTGCCTCTCTCTCTCTCTCTCTCTCTCTCTCTCTCTCTCTCTCTCTCTCTATATATATATATATATATATATATATTTCAAATTTTCAATCGTTAATAAAGTACTTTTGATTCGTCCACTCAAGCTCATGTACATTTTTTAAAAGTTGCAGTGGAGGACACTTGTGTTAGTAAAGTTTT
Source organism: Prosapia bicincta (assembly GCA_036971475.1). Lineage (NCBI taxonomy): Eukaryota > Metazoa > Arthropoda > Insecta > Hemiptera > Cercopidae > Prosapia > Prosapia bicincta. The sequence continues at coordinate 58,460 of JBAIZL010000062.1, forward strand.
TTTTTAATATTAATTAATTTAATTAATTTTTTTTTATATGGCAGAAAAACGATTTACAAAAGTTGATAGGTATGCAATGTGGTTATTTCTTACCATTTGGCTTAAAATAACATATTATTTCATAAAACAGCTGATTTTATGTTATAGGTTATGTTGTAGAAAAGCTGTTTTAACGTATAGGTTATGTTACTTTATTTACTGTACATTATTAAATTAAAATGCTATTATTAAATATTTTTAACAGTTAATTACTTAATAATTTATTTATATAATTAATTCAATAGAATGATGATTTATATATTTCCATTCCGAATTTTTTCCATGAAAACGTTTTTTGGCGTTTGTTACTTTTTACTAACCCATCTCAATTAAATGCTTTGATTAAATTTTGTTTTCAGTAAATTTTTTAATATATCTATAATAGGTTTCTTCACTAACTATATTATCTTATTATTAAATACATTATCTAGATTCTAATAATACCTCTAATTTTACATTATTCAAACGAAATACTCTCTTCTGACAACCCACTGACCGCAACAATCTAATATTTCCTTTTTCTTCAACTTCTTTTTCAGTTCCTTCAACTTTTCTCTTCTCTGCTTCTCTCTGTTAACGTTTTATTAGCTGACGGTATTTAGGTTATTAGTTACCTTTCTTTTCGGCGTTATATTGATTTTAAACCTGTTCCTTTCTATAAGACGTCTTATGACATTAACTTCTTTATCTATTAATTAACCTAATTACTCAATATTAAGTAAATAGTTTTCATTGGAAGTCATATTAACTACCAATGCTTATATATTCAAATAATATCGAAAGTGTTATTAAATTAAGTATTAAAATATAATTTTGTTCAAAACAAATGTCGCCTTGAAATAAAAATCCCGCCCGGCGACGAAGGTTCGTGCCGAATTGTTAGGTTTGTGTTCCTAAACCACGATTTAATACCGCGGACCGTGACAGCGCACGAAGCGTTGAAGTCTCCAGATTGCAATCTCCAATTATCCACGCAGATTAGACGAACGTTTCACTATAAATGGGATCCCGCATTCGTCCCGCACCATTCAAACGGGATTAGCCTCTTAATACCGACGCTGTTTGTTTGCTTATTGCAATAAGTCGCTTATTTATTTTATTCAATGATATTTGCACGTCTCGTCGTGTGTTGTAATGGACACTTCTTCTGGTGAAGGAGTGAAAAAAAATATTCCTACGTAACATGCTTCTTTATTTTAGGGTTACAAAACTGTGTTTTGCTTTTATCTTGCACTTTATATATGTTAAAGAAGAAAGGGAAATGTGGGGGAACTTATCACTGGTTTGGGGATTAAGAACTTGTTCATAATATATTTGCGAAACTAAAAACATTGGTCTTTTTATAGAAGCTTATTCGCTTAGTAAAATTCTCACACACACACACACACACACACTTACACACACACACACACACACACACACACACACACACACACACACACACACACACACTGTTAAAATTTTTATAAATGAAAAAAAAATAAATTAAAACAATTAATTAA
>JBAIZL010000062.1:65000-77500 GCA_036971475.1 Prosapia bicincta
ACTTCATAAGTTATCTACACTCGTTGTTTCACAGCACCTTCCAGTAGCTCACTTCATAAGATATCTACTGTCATTGTTTCACATGCTTCTTCCAGTAGTTTACTTCATAAGTTATTTACCCTCGTTGTTTCACAGCATCTTCCAGTATTTCACTTCACAAGTTACCTACACTCGTTGTTTTACAACATCTTCCAATAGTTCACTTCATAAGTTATCTACCCTCGTTGTTTTACAGCATCTTCCAATAGCTCACTTCATAAGTTATCTACCCTCGTTGTTTTACAGCATCTTCCAATAGCTCACTTCATAAGCAATCTACCCACGTTGTTTCACAGCATCTTCCAATAGTTCACTTCATAAGTTATCTACCCTCGTTGTTTCACAGAATCTTCCAATAGCTCACTTCATAAGTTATCTACCCTCGTTGTTTTACAGCATCTTCCAATAGCTCACTTCATAAGTTATCTACCCTCGTTGTTTTACAGCATCTTCCAATAGCTCACTTCATAAGCAATCTACCCTCGTTGTTTCACAGAATCTTCCAATAGCTCACTTCATAAGTTATCTACCCTCGTTGTTTTACAGCATCTTCCAATAGCTCACTTCATAAGTTATCTACCCTCGTTGTTTTACAGCATCTTCCAATAGCTCACTTCATAAGTTATCTACCCTCGTTGTTTTACAGCATCTTCCAATAGCTCACTTCATAAGTTATCTACCCTCGTTTATTTTACAGCATCTTCCAATAGCTCACTTCATAAGTTATCTACCCTCGTTGTTTCACAGCATCTTCCAATAGCTCACTTCATAAGTTATCTACCCTCGTTGTTTCACAGCATCTTCCAGTAGCTCACTTCATAAGTTATCTACCCTCGTTGTTTCACAGCATCTTCCAATAGCTCACTTCATAAGTTATCTATCCTCGTTGTTTCACAGCATCTTCCAATAGCTCACTTCATATGTTATCTACCCTCGTTGTTTCACAGCATCTTCCAGTAGCTCACTTCATAAGTTATCTACCCTTGTTGTTTCACAGCATCTTCCAATAGCTCACTTCATAAGTTATCTACCCACGTTGTTTCACAGCATCTTCCAATAGCTCACTTCATAAGTTATCTACCCTCGTTGTTTCACAGCATCTTCCAGTAGCTCACTTCATAAGTTATCTACCTTCGTTGTTTCACAGCATCTTCCAATAGCTCACTTCATAAGTTATCTACCCTCGTTGTTTTACAGCATCTTCCAATAGCTCACTTCATAAGTTATCTACCCTCGTTGTTTTACAGCATCTTCCAATAGCTCACTTCATAAGTTATCTACCCTCGTTTATTTTACAGCATCTTCCAATAGCTCACTTCATAAGTTATCTACCCTCGTTGTTTCACAGCATCTTCCAATTGTTCACTTCATAAGTTATCTACCCACGTTGTTTCACAGCATCTTCCAATAGCTCACTTCATAAGTTATTTACCCTCGTTGTTTCACAGCATCTTCCAATAGTTCACTTCATAAGTTATTTACCCTCGTTGTTTCACAGCATCTTCCAATAGTTCACTTCATAAGTTATCTACCCTCGTTGTTTCACAGCATCTTCCAATAGTTCACTTCATAAGTTATCTACCCTCGTTGTTTCACAGCATCTTCAATAGTTCACTTCATAACTTATGTACCCTCGTTGTTTTACAGCATCTTCCAATAGTTCACTTCATATGTTATCTACCCTTGTTGTTTCACAGCATCTTCCAATAGTTCACTTCATAAGTTATCTACCCTCGTTGTTTTACAGCATCTTCCAATAGTTCACTTCATATGTTATCTACCCTTGTTGTTTCACAGCATCTTCCAATAGTTCACTTCATAAGTTATCTACCCTCGTTGTTTCACAGCATCTTCCAATAGCTTACTTCATAAGTTATCTACCCTTGTGGTTTTACAGCATCTTCCAATAGTTCACTTCATATGTTATCTACCCTTGTTGTTTCACAGCATCTTCCAATAGTTCACTTCATAAGTTATCTACCCTCGTTGTTTCACAGCATCTTCCAATAGCTCACTTCATAAGTTATCTACCCTCGTTGTTTACACAGCATCTTCCAATAGCTCACTTCATAAGTTATCTACCCTTGTTGTTTCACAGCATCTTCCAATAGCTCACTTCATAAGTTATCTACCCTTGTTGTTTTACAGCATCTTCCAATAGCTCACTTCATAAGTTATCTACCCTCGTTGTTTCACAGCATCTTCCAATTGTTCACTTCATAAGTTATCTACCCACGTTGTTTCACAGCATCTTCCAATAGCTCACTTCATAAGTTATTTACCCTCGTTGTTTCACAGCATCTTCCAATAGTTCACTTCATAAGTTATTTACCCTCGTTGTTTCACAGCATCTTCCAATAGCTCACTTCATAAGTTATCTACCCTTGTTGTTTCACAGCATCTTCCAATAGCTCACTTCATAAGTTATCTACCCTCGTTGTTTCACAGCATCTTCCAATAGCTCACTTCATAAGTTATCTACCCTCGTTGTTTACACAGCATCTTCCAATAGTTCACTTCATAAGTTATCTACCCTCGTTGTTTCACAGCATCTTCCAATAGCTCACTTCATAAGTTATCTACCCTCGTTGTTTACACAGCATCTTCCAATAGCTCACTTCATAAGTTATCTACCCTTGTTGTTTCACAGCATCTTCCAATAGCTCACTTCATAAGTTATCTACCCTCGTTGTTTCACAGCATCTTCCAATAGTTCACTTCATAAGTTATCTACCCTCGTTGTTTCACAGCATCTTCCAATAGCTCACTTCATAAGTTATCTACCCTCGTTGTTTCACAGCATCTTCCAATAGTTCACTTCATAAGTTATCTAACCTCGTTTTTTCATAGCACTTCCAGAAGTAAAACGTATTAATCGAGATGATGGAAAACCTTCACTTGCCGTCGTTGGGAGATGTAGAAAGATCGTCAGAATACTGGCAGATGGCTTTGGTATTTTGGATGTTTACATATTGGTTAAGGACGACAGGGAGCTGGAGAAGTTGTGTAGGTAAAGTAATTAGGAGCTGAAAAGGCTACGCCTACTAGATTAAAGAGAAATGTGGTTCCTAAACTTGAAAACAAAAATTGTTTTCGCTCTTGAATTTGTCTGAAAAAGGTAAAACCCGTGTTACGTCAGTTAGGCGGTAGCCTAGTCACCGTTTGGCCGGGGGCATTGGTAACCGGTCCTCAATTACCTCCGGGGGTGGTCTCTCAGTCAAAGCTTAATTATTATTGTTAATGAGTGCGATGTGTGTTCTAATATACTACCGAGGACAAATTTAATGCTCCGTTGGAGATGGATAGCGAGATAATCTTTGTTTTTCCCACTTGCTGGATGTGAACGTCCTGAGAGAGGATCTGAAGCACGCCGGTGACGTGCATATACAGACTGTGTTTCCTATTTTATGCGCTAAACGTTAATAATTTAAGTATAATCCAAAAAATCTTGGATGTTGAACTTAAAGAAGTCAAATTTTATTATTTAACATGCACAGTTATATATATATATATATATATATATATATATATATATATATATATCGCAAACTGTATTCTTGTGTATTAATAAAGAATTAACTAAAAATACAAATACAAGAATAAATCAATTATAATTCTTGTATTTGTATTTTGACTTAGTTCTTTATATATATATATATATATATATATATATATATATATATATATATATATACATATAAATTTGCAACATTTTTTTTATGTATTACCTTATCACTTTCACTATATGTACAAGAATCTTACTTGGTATTTATGCGAGTTAACTTTCAAAGATTGATACTATCACCATTGCCGGGCATCAACTCTATACACACACACACACACATATATATATATATATATGTGTGTGTGTGTGTGTGTGTAGAATATCAAATATGTTTTCCTGTTAGAATTATTTTGTGTACGGAACGTAAAAGGCTAAGAGGATTTACCTAATACGACCAATCTTTGAAAGTTAACTCGCATAAATACCAAGTAAGATTCTTGTTTAAGTACATATAGTAAAAGTGATATATATATATATATATATATATATATATATATATATATATATATATAAGATTAAATAATATACACTAATTACAGGAATAATTTATTCAACAATACACTCAAAGCTTTTCGTTGGTTGACATTACCAAGATCCTCAGGAATTACAATACTAAGAATGACAAAAGAACTGTCTAACAAATATGAAGTTACTAGATAAAGCATTACACAGTTGCCAAATCTATTACAATATTGCCAAACCTATTCCACTGCTGCCACAACATTATATACATTGAATATAGTATGGAATTTAGAACGTATTTGAATTTGTTCATCTATCAATTTATTGTCAATATTATGCTTCTAAATTTCAAAAGCTTCACATACGTTTATTTTTAATCCTTTATTTATTTCTTTTATAATTTTCATATTATTTATATTAGGAAACATATGATTATTATTAATACAATGGGCAGCGAAATTAGACTTATAAATATTTGGTTTTAAAAAAGCATTAAAATGCTCTTTATACCTTTCTTTCAATTTTTTCTTTGTTTGTCCTATATAAACTTTATTACAAAATTCACATTCTAATTTATATACTCCATTTTTCTCATGTATAGGCCTACTATTTATATTATTATGGTTAATAAGTAAATATAATGCTATTACTTATTCTATTATTCTATTTATTATTCTATTATTAGTTCTATATGCAATTTTTATGTTTTTATTAGTAAATAATTTGGAAATATTTTTTATTTCAAAACCAGTGTAAGTAAAAGTACTCCATACAGTATTATTATTATTACTACTATTGTAATGAATATTATTTTTTATTTGTTTTTGTAATATATTATAATTTAATTTATCTACTGTTTTCTTTTTGTAACCATTTTCTACGGCTATCTGGTATATTATGTTTTTTTCCCTCATTTTATTTTCATTGCTCATAGGAATTTTATTCATTCTATAAAGAAGATTATTAAAGCAGCCATTTTCTGATTATATGGATGGTTGGAATAATTAGGTATTATTTGATTGGTTTGTGTAGGTTAACGATAAATCATATATTCTAAACTCGTTTCATTTCTAATTATTGTGATATCTAGGAAATTTATTTTACCATTATTTTCCATTTCATATGTAAAATCAATACTATTAATAATTTTATTTATTTCATCTAATATATTTACTAAACTAATATTATTATTATTTGATACATATAACCCATCATCCACATATGTAAACCAATGACCATTTTTATCATATTTTTTTATAATTGCATTTATATTACTATCTATTTCTTGTAAAAATATTTCAGAAACTATACTAGATAAAGAGGAACCATAGCTAAACCATCTTCCTGTCTATAAATTTTATTATTATATGAAAAATAGTTTTGATTTAATATTAATTTCAATGTATTAACAATTTCTAAAATTAATTTTTTTATCTTTTTCATATTGAGAAATTTTAGATTTTATTATGTCAATAGTTTCTTTGATAGGAACTTTAGAATACATATTTTTAATATCAAATGATATCAATTTCGTGTTTTTATCTATATTGATATGATTTAAATGTTCAATAAGATTAATTGATTTATTAATAGTATAATTAATATTATGTTTTACTTTATCCTTAAGAATACTGGCTATAATTTTTGATATTTTGTAAGATGGAGCATTTATAAAATTTATTAAAGGTCTAATTGGCTTATCTATTTTGTGGAGTTTAATAAGTCCATTCATTATCGGAATTTTAGGATTATTATTTATATAATTATGAAAATTATTTTTATTAAATAATTTATAAGATGTGTTTATTATATTTTTTATTTCATTTTGAAATTTTCTAGTAGGATCTTTATCTAAAATACAAAATTTATTTTCATTTATATATTTTTCTGTTTTAGCAATATGTTTATTTTGATCAATTATAACAATAGCATTACTTTTGTCTGCTTTTACCGCAATCAAATTATTATATTGTAATTTTCGTTTAATATTAATAATTTCTGAATATTTTTTCTTGTATGAAACATTAACATTCATTATAGAATGAATAAAATTCCTATGAGCAATGAAAATAAAATGAGGAAAAAACATAATATACCAGATAGCCGTAGAAAATGGTTACAAAAAGAAAACAGTAGATAAATTAAATTATAATATATTACAAAAACAAATAAAAAATAATATTCATTACAATAGTAGTAATAATAATAATACTGTATGGAGTACTTTTACTTACACTGGTTTTGAAATAAAAAATATTTCCAAATTATTTACTAATAAGAACATAAAAATTGCATATAGAACTAATAATAGAATAATAAATATAATTAACCATAATAATAATATAAATAGTAGGCCTATACATGAGAAAAATGGAGTATATAAATTAGAATGTTAATTTTGTAATAAAGTTTATATAGGACAAACAAAGAAAAAATTAAAAGAAAGGTATAAAGAGCATTTTAATGCTTTTTTAAAACCAAATATTTATAAGTCTAATTTCGCTGCCCATTGTATTAATAATAATCATATGTTTCCTAATATAAATAATATGAAAATTATAAAAGAAATAAATAAAGGATTAAAAATAAACGTATGTGAAGCTTTTGAAATTTAGAAGCATAATATTGACAATAAATTGATAGATGAACAAATTCAAATACGTTCTAAATTCCATACTATATTCAATGTATATAATGTTGTGGCAGCAGTGGAATAGGTTTGGCAATATTGTAATAGATTTGGCAACTGTGTAATGCTTTATCTAGTAACTTCATATTTGTTAGACAGTTCTTTTGTCATTCTTAGTATTGTAATTCCTGAGGATGTTGGTAATGTCAACCAACGAAAAGCTTTGAGTGTATTGTTGAATAAATTATTCCTGTAATTAGTGTATATTATTTAATCTTATATATATATATATATATATATATATATATATATATATATATATATCACTTTCACTATATGTACTTAAACAAGAATCTTACTTGGTATTTATGCGAGTTAACTTTCAAAGATTGGTCGTATTAGGTAAATCCTCTTAGCCTTTTACGTTCCGTTTCATTTAATTTTTCTTACCGTGTTACCTACAGCAGTCAAGTATTCACAAGTTGCAGGTGAAAGGTCACGACGCGACGTCAATGGCAAGCAATTACGTAAGTCGTCCTGCCTAAACTAACGTGTCCTTTGATTGATGAGACGTTTTGATTGAAGCGCCAAGGACCACCAGGACGTCGAGGATTATGAAGATAAAGCAAGCGTAAAATTTCTCACGCCGCGCGGGATCGCTTAAACTGACGTTTAGATTTCGGTTCAGTTACACAAAAAGACAGGTGTTGCTTCCAATATTCCAAGCGGTGTAGAGGGCAAGCACCCCCCCCCCCACACACACACAGACACACACGCACGCACACACGGATTCATGCAGTTACACGGCGAAGCTGTAACGAGACAGGTGTCGCGTCCAATATTCCAAGCGGTGTAGAGGGCAAGCACCACCCACACACACGCACGCACACACGCATTGATGCAGTTACACGGCGAAGCTGTAGCGAGACAGGTGTCGCGTCCAATATTCCAAGCGGTGCAGAGATCAAGGTGTATATTTAGTGACGCAGATTTACTGGGCTGCTTTTGCGGTGACGTCACAGAAACATTAAAACAATCATCAAGTCTGTGGACAATAATATAACCAATTAGTTTTGGCAAACATTAAATTTTTGTGGGAGACGATTACAATTTTAAGATTAAAGTTTGTTTTTCTATCGTCATCTCGAGGTACACTTTTTTACTATAGGTTTGTCATCCTTACATAATTGCAAGAATTTTTATTTAAATTGATGTTAAAACATTTAAATTCAATTTGTATACACTAAATTCCTATCCGTGGCAAATATCCTATTTTATGTATAAACTGGCAATTTATGTATTCCTGTCTATAGGAGGTTAAACTACCACGAATAAATTATGAGAAAGAAATTGCTTCTTTAAAATAACAGTTATTTTCAAATAATGCTAATTACGCGTTGCAAACTGTAAACAGGTGATTCAGTATATTTTTTACAAAACACGTGTATAATTTTATAAACCGCTAAGCTTACAATTATGCCCAGCGGTGTCGTGGCAGTTCTTAAAATATTTCGCTTTTGCTTCATGTTATCTTGAAGTACTGTACTTAGCACGCATGCACAAGGCGCCATTACATATGGAATTTACTCGAAAAATCTTGACTGAAACTGAGAGTTATTCAAGTCCTTCTATTAGTTCACGCTTTCACTATATATATATATATATATATATATATATATATATATATATATATATATATATATATTGTACTGTATTTTCAATCGTTAATAAAATACCTTTTATTCATCGATTCACATTCAAATATATTTTTGAAACTTGTAGTGGATGATAATTTTATGACGATTTTATGTTATAGGTTGTGTGGTAAAACAGCTGTTTTAACGCTGGGGTTATGTTACGTTATTTATATTAAATGTAATTATTTAATAAAACGAAACTAAAACAAAATTTGTCTATGTTGCCACAAGTAGATTTTTACTTAAAATTTTTGTTGTTGTTAATGTTGTTACAATGTAACATTGTAAACAATACATCCTCAGTGTTACTTTGTCTCTAAGGATGGTTCATTTACAACCAGAAAGTACATAAACGTAATACAAAATTAATGTTGTCACAATGTAACATTGTAAACAATACATCCTCAGTGTTACTTTGTCTCTAAGGATGGTTCCTTTACAACCAGAATGTACATAAACTTAATACAAAATTATTGTTGTTACAATGTAACATTGTAAACAATACATCTTCAGTGTTACTTTGTCTCTAAGGATGGTTCCTTTACAACCAGAATGTACATAAACTTAATACAAAATTAATGTTGTTACAATGTAACATTGTAAACAATACATCCTCAGTGTTACTTTGTCTCTAAGGATGATTCCTTTACAACCAGAATGTACATAAACGTAATACAAAATTAATGTTGTTACAATGTAACATTGTAAACAATACATCCTCAGTGTTACTTTGTCTCTAAGGATGGTCCCTTTACAACCAGAATGTACATAAACTTAATACAAAATTAATGTTGTTACAATGTAACATTGTAAACAATACATCCTCAGTGTTACTTTGTCTCTAAGGATGATTCCTTTACAACCAGAATGTACATAAACGTAATACAAAATTAATGTTGTTACAATGTAACATTGTAAACAATACATCCTCAGTGTTACTTTGTCTCTAAGGATGATTCCTTTACAACCAGAATGTACATAAACTTAATACAAAATTAATGTTGTTACAATGTAACATTGTAAACAATACATCCTCAGTTTTACTTTGTCTCTAAGGATGATTCCTTTACAACCAGAATGTACATAAACTTAATACAAAATTAATGTTGTTACAATGTAACATTGTAAACAATACATCCTCAGTGTTACTTTGTCTCTAAGGATGGTTCCTTTACAACCAGAATGTACATAAACTTAATACAAAATTAATGTTGTTACAATGTAACATTGTAAACAATACATCCTCAGTGTTACTTTGTCTCTAAGGATGATTCCTTTACAACCAGAATGTACATAAACTTAATACAAAATTAATGTTGTTACAATGTAACATTGTAAACAATACATCCTCAGTGTTACTTTGTCTCTAAGGATGGTTCCTTTACAACCAGAATGTACATAAACTTAATACAAAATTAATGTTGTTACAATGTAACATTGTAAACAATACATCCTCAGTGTTACTTTGTCTCTAAGGATGGTTCCTTTACAACCAGAATGTACATAAACTTAATACAAAATTAATGTTGTTACAATGTAACATTGTAAACAATACATCCTCAGTGTTACTTTGTCTCTAAGGATGGTTCCTTTACAACCAGAATGTACATAAACTTAATACAAAATTAATGTTGTTACAATGTAACATTGTAAACAATACATCTTCAGTGTTACTTTGTCTCTAAGGATGGTTCCTTTACAACCAGAATGTACATAAACTTAATACAAAATTAATGTTGTTACAATGTAACATTGTAAACAATACATCCTCAGTGTTACTTTGTCTCTAAGGATGATTCCTTTACAACCAGAATGTACATAAACGTAATACAAAATTAATGTTGTTACAATGTAACATTGTAAACAATACATCCTCAGTGTTACTTTGTCTCTAAGGATGGTCCCTTTACAACCAGAATGTACATAAACTTAATACAAAATTAATGTTGTTACAATGTAACATTGTAAACAATACATCCTCAGTGTTACTTTGTCTCTAAGGATGATTCCTTTACAACCAGAATGTACATAAACGTAATACAAAATTAATGTTGTTACAATGTAACATTGTAAACAATACATCCTCAGTGTTACTTTGTCTCTAAGGATGATTCCTTTACAACCAGAATGTACATAAACTTAATACAAAATTAATGTTGTTACAATGTAACATTGTAAACAATACATCCTCAGTTTTACTTTGTCTCTAAGGATGATTCCTTTACAACCAGAATGTACATAAACTTAATACAAAATTAATGTTGTTACAATGTAACATTGTAAACAATACATCCTCAGTGTTACTTTGTCTCTAAGGATGGTTCCTTTACAACCAGAATGTACATAAACTTAATACAAAATTAATGTTGTTACAATGTAACATTGTAAACAATACATCCTCAGTGTTACTTTGTCTCTAAGGATGGTTCCTTTACAACCAGAATGTACATAAACTTAATACAAAATTAATGTTGTTACAATGTAACATTGTAAACAATACATCCTCAGTGTTACTTTATCTCTAAGGGTGGTTCCTTTACAACCAGAATGTACATAAACTTAATACAAAATTAATGTTGTTACAATGTAACCTTGTAAACAATACATCCTCAGTGTTACTTTGTCTCTAAGGATGGTTCCTTTACAACCAGAATGTACATAAACTTAATACAAAATTAATGTTGTTAAAAGCTATTTTTGTGTTATTGTAATTGAAAGTGTTTCAAACAGTAGCCTATATATTTTAGAAATGTGACTTAGGTCTACAAATTCAAATCCAAATGTTGCCTTAAATTATTCTAATTTATTATAAATTTTATTAAATAATTTATTATAACATATTTCAGTTGCTGAATTCATATTTTTTATATTAATTGTAGTTATTTAATAAAAAGGAACTAAAATAAAAATTTTGTTTTTTGACTCAAGTAGGAATTGACTCTATAAAATGTTTGTTTCTTCCTTAAACAAATTCAGCTGCTCCTACTAAAGAAGTTTTCACTTTACATAAAACAGAGTAATACAGATATCTCTGCAACTTAGGATTCTACTTGTGTATCCAGAGTAGGCCCTAACTGTTTGTTATTCGACGACTCTGTTATTAGGCTTTGCTTGACTTTCCCAGCCTCAATACACTTATACTTATAAAATTAAATGCAATTTAAGTGACTAGATAAATTGTAATTTATGCATTTACCGATGCAAGGTTCTACGTTCGTGACCACAGATCATTTTATATTTGCATTTGATGACCCTGTGGTAATACATTCGCTAGTTTGAGTTAGTATTCCATTATTTAGCCAGCAGCTGTTTGTGATTGGAGCGCTTGCCCGCGATCGACGGTTTAGTACCCAAGGTTTGCTTTATAAATATAATGGTTGTGGATAGCTAAAGCTTGGGTTTGCTATTTCTATTTTAAAAAGGAATACATTTGCCATTGACAATGTAAGAGATGGGCTTTATATGTATAAATAAATAGAAGCTTAGAGTCTCAATCTCGACGTGTTACCGGATTCAACACGGTTCCTTTTATGTCTGACAGAGCGCGAGAACATATTGGGCTCAGAATGACATTTTCGTATGGAAAACAATACGTATTTAACGACGGCGTTCCTTTTCCTTTTAATCATTATATGTATACCCTTAAAGTCTCAATCTCGACGTGTTACGGAACACGGTTCCTTTTATGTCTGACAGAGCGCGAGAACATATTGGGCTCAGAATGACATTTTCGTATGGAAAACAATACGTATTTAACGACGGCGTTCCTTTTCCTTTTAATCATTATATGTATACCCTTAAAGTCTCAATCTCGACGTGTTACGGAACACGGTTCCTTTTATGTCTGACAGAGCGCGAGAACATATTGGGCTCAGAATGACATTTTCGTATGGAAAACAATACGTATTTAACGACGGCGTTCCTTTTCCTTTTAATCATTATATGTATACCCTTAAAGTCTCAATCTCGACGTGTTACGGAACACGGTTCCTTTTATGTCTGACAGAGCGCGAGAACATATTGGGCTCAGAATGACATTTTCGTATGGAAAACAATACGTATTTAACGACGGCGTTCCTTTTCCTTTTAATCATTATATGTATACCCT
>JBAIZL010000062.1:82500-197500 GCA_036971475.1 Prosapia bicincta
ACCTAAGCCCACCGGTAACCAATCGGAAGGGAAAGGATACAGACCTATTACACTCATGTCCTTTGTTCTTAAGGGACTTGAAAAACTGGTTGATAGGCATATTAGGGGGGGGGGGTGCTTTGGCCATAAAACCACTGCATTGGAACCAGTATGCTTATCAACCGGGGAAATCCTGCGAGGGAGCTCTCCATCAAGTGGTTGGTAGGATTGAGCAAATGATCGCCAAGAAAGGTTGTGCCATAGGTGCCTTCCTCGACATTGAAGGGGCTTTCAATAACCCCTCAGTGGAGACGATGGTAAGTGGTGCAAGACGTCATGGAGTGGATGCAACCACTTGTGGTTGGATAAGTTCCATGTTAACAAACAGAAGCATTTCTGTAGAGGTGGCAGGGGAGGTCAGAAGGGCGGAGACAAGTCTGGGCTGTGCACAGGGGGGGGGGGGGTCTCTCTCCTCTGTTGTGGTGCCTAGTGGTTGACAACCTTATTGAACTCCTGAATGAACAGGGGTATTTCTGTCTAGGATATGCGGACGACATAGTTGTTTTGATCCTGGGCAGATTCCCTGATACAGTCCTTGAGGTAATCAGAAATCCTCTACGACTGATTGAAGAGTGGTGTAAAAAGGAGAACCTTAGGGTAAATCCAAAAAAGACTGCTCTCATTAACTTCACCAGACAGCGAAAAGATCTGACGACCAGGATGCCCCGCTTGTTTGGTGAATACCTTGAGTTTGTGGGGGAGGTGAAGTACCTGGGAGTTACTCTGGACAGGAAACTCACCTGGAACCCACATCTTGAGAGGACAGTTAACAGGGCCAAAAGGGCACTGATGACTGTGAGAAGAATGGTGGGTAAGAAATGGGGACTGAAGCCATCAATGATGCACTGGATGTATCTGAGGGTGATAAGACCTATGATTACCTATGGAGCTCTGGTGTGGTGGACAAAGGCCAACCAGGCACAGACAAGAGCTAAACTGAGCTCTATCCAGAGATTGGCCTGTCTGTGCACACTGGGAGCGATGTCAACTACACCAGGTGCAGCAATGGAAGTAATGCTTAACCTCCCTCCCCTTGAGCTTGTCCTTAGGGGAGAGGCGAGGCTAGCGGCATGGAGATTGCGCAACTCGAGCAACTGGGCTAACCTCCCAGATGTCTCGGGACATATGAGTATCGAGTGCGTGGTCAAAGAACCCGTCTTGGAAATGGGCAGCGACCACATTACTCGAATGTTTGCACCTGACCAGGTACACCAAACTGTGATGGAATGGTCAGGGACATTAACATCGGGAGCTCAGATCTGGTACACAGATGGCTCCAAGATGGACTTCGGCACTGGAGCGGGGGTGTATTGTAAAAACCCAAGGGTAGAACTAGTTTTTTCCTTGGGGAGGCATACCTCTGTCTTTCAGGCCGAAGTATATGCTATAAATGCCTGTCTGGGAGAGATAGCGAGAAGGGAAACACATGGGACCCGGATTGCTATTTTCTCCGACAGTCAGGCAGCAATTAAGGCACTAAACGGACACGTGGTCACCTCGGCCATAGTCAGGGAGTGCCTAATTAACCTACAAGCTCTGGCAAGGCACAATCAAGTCATGATAGGTTGGGTGCCAGGGCATAGGGGAATACTTGGAAATGAAGCCGCAGATGCACTGGCCAGAGAGGGGTCTTCAACTCCCCTGATTGGACCGGAGCCGGCGGTAGGTATTTCCAAATCTATGGTCAAGATGGCAGTGCGAAGGTGGATGGCTGAAAGACACTGTGAGCACTGGATCAGGGCCGAAGGGATGAGACACAGCAAGCTAACCCTTAGGAAACCTTCCTTGGGGCTGCAGAAGAGTCTCATCTATCTGTCTAGGCAGGAATTAAGGATAGCCACAGGTCTACTCACGGGACACTGTGGACTAAGGAAACATTTGCATAAAATGGGTATCTACAAGGATGAACCAGTGTGCAGATTATGCGGGCAGGAACTCGAGACTGCCACACACATTATTTACAGATGTGAAGTACTTGCTGAGAGGCGCTTCAACCTCTTTGGTGATGGAACGGCTTCGGTGGATGCTGAAGGTAAAACTCTAGTCAGGAGACTCCTAAACCTGGTAAGAGGGAAGGGGTTATTTGACTAGATCAGGGAGGTAAGTACAATATACCTTAAGGTAGCAGTGCTTCGGGCAATTCAACCCGCTCCCAAGTTAAAACAAAAAAATAAAAAAATAAACAAATTCCAGGGATTTATCAACTAGCAGATCACGCTCGAAACACCACAGATATCATGATATGGTAAGTCGGGTGGGATCATATTTTGACAGCGGTTGAACTGGCGCGGTTCGTCCTCACAGTGTCCATCATCACCAGGTACAGCTTCCGCGAAAAAGCGTAAATGTGGTCACGTTGTTGGTAGGGTATGGAACGCGAAAATCGGAGAATATCTCACTGACAGGGTGCAAAAGGATTGGCCGCCGGAAAACAGGCGCTCGCTCGCGCGCGCGCGCATACACACACACACACATGTGCACATTCATATAAAGTTACCTACCTAATTTCCAGTCGGCAGTATTTCCAGTACCAAAAGATAAAAAAAGATTCTTTTCCTCGTTTTACCTACTTTCGAGTCGGCAGTATTTCCATTACCAAGAGATAAAAAAGATTCTTTTCCTCGTTCTACCTAATTTCCAGTCGGCAGTATTTCCAGTATCAAGAGATAAAAAAGATTCTTTTCCTCGTTCTACCTAATTTCCAGTCGGCAGTATTTCCAGTACCAAGAGATAAAAAAGATTCTTTTCCTCTCGTTCTACCTAATTTCCAGTCGGCAGTATTTCCAGTACCGAGAGATAAAAAAGATTCTTTCCTCGTTCTACCTAATTTCCAGTCTTCAGTATTTCCAGTACCGAGAGATAAAAAAGATTCTTTCCTCGTTCTACCTAATTTCCAGTCGGCAGTATTTCCAGTACCAAGATATAAAAAAGATTCTTTCCTCGTTCTACCTAATTTCCAGTCTTCAGTATTTCCAGTACCGAGAGATAAAAAAGATTCTTTCCTCGTTCTACCTAATTTCCAGTCGGCAGTATTTCCAGTACCAAGAGATAAAAAAGATTCTTTTCCTCTCGTTCTACCTAATTTCCAGTCGGCAGTATTTCCAGTACCGAGAGATAAAAAAGATTCTTTCCTCGTTCTACCTAATTTCCAGTCTTCAGTATTTCCAGTACCGAGAGATAAAAAAGATTCTTTCCTCGTTCTACCTAATTTCCAGTCGGCAGTATTTCCAGTACCGAGAGATAAAAAAGATTCTTTCCTCGTTCTACCTAATTTCCAGTCTTCAGTATTTCCAGTACCGAGAGATAAAAAAGATTCTTTCCTCGTTCTACCTAATTTCCATTCGGCAGTATTTCCAGTACCGAGAGATAAAAAAGATTCTTTCCTCGTTCTACCTAATTTCCAGTCTTCAGTATTTCCAGTACCGAGAGATAAAAAAGATTCTTTCCTCGTTCTACCTAATTTCCAGTCGCCAGTATTTCCAGTACCAAGATATAAAAAAGATTCTTTCCTCGTTCTACCTAATTTCCAGTCGGCAGTATTTCCAGTACCGAGAGATAAAAAAGATTCTTTCCTCGTTCTACCTAATTTCCAGTCGGCAGTATTTCCAGTACCAAGATATAAAAAAGATTCTTTCCTCGTTCTACCTAATTTCCAGTCGGCAGTATTTCCAGTACCGAGAGATAAAAAAGATTCTTTCCTCGTTCTACCTAATTTCCAGTCTTCAGTATTTCCAGTACCGAGAGATAAAAAAGATTCTTTCCTCGTTCTACCTAATTTCCAGTCGGCAGTATTTCCAGTACCGAGAGATAAAAAAGATTCTTTCCTCGTTCTACCTAATTTCCAGTCTTCAGTATTTCCAGTACCGAGAGATAAAAAAGATTCTTTCCTCATTCTACCTAATTTCCAGTCGGCAGTATTTCCAGTACCGAGAGATAAAAAAGATTCTTTCCTCGTTCTACCTAATTTCCAGTCGGCAGTATTTCCAGTACCGAGAGATAAAAAAGATTCTTTCCTCGTTCTACCTAATTTCCAGTCGGCAGTATTTCCAGTACCGAGAGATAAAAAAGATTCTTTCCTCGTTCTACCTAATTTCCAGTCTTCAGTATTTCCAGTACCGAGAGATAAAAAAGATTCTTTCCTCGTTCTACCTAATTTCCAGTCGGCAGTATTTCCAGTACCGAGAGATAAAAAAGATTCTTTCCTTGTTCTACCTAATTTCCAGTCTTCAGTATTTCCAGTACCGAGAGATAAAAAAGATTCTTTCCTCGTTCTACCTAATTTCCAGTCGGCAGTATTTCCAGTACCAAGAGATAAAAAAGATTCTTTCCTCGTGCTACCTAATTTCCAGTCGGCAGTATTTCCAGTACCAAGAGATAAAAAAGATTCTTTCCTCGTTCTACCTAATTTCCAGTCGGCAGTATTTCCAGTACCAAGAGATAAAAAAGATTCTTTCCTCGTGCTACCTAATTTCCAGTCGTCAGTGTTTCCATCACCAGGGGATACTTATGTAATTGCAGTTAGGTGCTTCGTGTGTTATTCTTACTGGGCACCTGTTTATGAGGTGGGTACAGGGTGGGGGTACTCGCCGTGCGGGATGATACCCACGTGGCTCTACGGCCCTTCATGGGGGACAATAGTCATACGGGTTTATCGCCATAACCGTAAAATAATAATAAAACCATGTTTAATTTAAATTAAAATTTAACAGTGTTTGAGTTCCATTTTTGTAAAAGGTACTAACAACATAAACACCCTCTGACCAAAATAACATGTTTAATAACTTTATGTATATTTCGCTTGTAATACTACCACCCTCAGGCCTACTACCACCCTCAGGCCTACTACCACCCTCAGGCCTACTACCACCCTCAGGCCTACTACCACCCTCAGGCCTACTACCACCCTCAGGCCTACTACCACCCTCAGGCCTACTACCACCCTCAGGCCTACTACCACCCTCAGGCCTACTACCACCCTCAGGCCTACTACCACCCTCAGGCCTACTACCACCCTCAGGCCTACTACCAGCCTCAGGCCTACTACCACCCTCAGGCCTACTACCACCCTCAGGCCTACTACCACCCTCAGGCCTACTACCACCCTCAGGCCTACTACCACCCTCAGGCCTACTACCACCCTCAGGCCTACTACCACCCTCAGGCCTACTACCACCCTCAGGCCTACTACCACCCTCAGGCCTACTACCACCCTCAGGCCTACTACCACCCTCAGGCCTACTACCACCCTCAGGCCTACTACCACCCTCAGGCCTACTACCACCCTCAGAAAGATAATTAACGAGGTGTTTTTTCTTGCTTCTGAAATGGTTCCTTTGCCACAGAAATGTACTTAGGGTTAATAAATATTATTGTTGCTCGTGTGTGTTTGTGTGATCTTAAAATAAACACTACAGTTTTTGATAATTGGGAATTATTTTTACTGTATTACCTTTTTTTATTGTATTAAATAACACGGTAGAAAATTATAAAAACCACTGCTCTCAATACACATTAAAAAACCAATATACTGCACAACTGCCACCAAGCCCATTTTGCATTTCTCCCAGCGAAAGGCAGTCCTCTAGATTTGCTCGAGGTATAGACGGGTTGTGCCTTGTCTATAAGCAGCTTACGTAGGAGGGTCGCCATGTATTAATGAAGTATATCAAAATCTCAATGTTCCTGATTACACGTTGTAATGTGTGTTTACGTATCTTTTGGCATTGTGTTAGCTTGACTTTATTTAACCATTGTGTCACTTATTGCACTACTTGATTAGGAATATTAGTTTCTCAAGATGAGTATCAAAACGTTCCGAAAAGGGTAAACATTATAGGAGGCAAATGTACATCTAATACCTAATGTACAGTATAGAATCTAATCTAATAAATATACATCATTATCAGAAATGTAAACTTCTTTTACTAATCAAATTATTAAAAAAAACATGTATGAATATCGTTAAGTGCTATAATTGATTCAAGATGCATTTTGGAGTGTTATCCTATTGTTACAGTTACAATATAAATACGGGATAAACCTTGTATATTGCAAAAGGAAGCACGGGAGAACCTCTATTTTCACACGCAGCCTACAGGATGTATCTTACAGCCGACGATTTACGAGTTCACCGCGCTGAGGAATTCACCACTTTAACCTCCATTAAGAGGGTATTCTTTAAACTTGTAATGGCGTCACTAAAATGAATTAAATTGAATGATTGGGCAGAAACGTTTCCCATATTGTATTTAATTACAAACGATGACTGACATGTTATTGGAGCTTATAACTAAAACACTTAAATCATTCACTGTAGTTCAGGAAAACACTTGTACCAAACATTGTAACTGTTGTTTTCGAAATTGGTTGAGTTTCTATAGTTAGGTTATGTTTGTTCATTTGATTTACAATTAAACCTTTCAAATTCTCCAGGACAAGTGAATAAATACCAGCTTTGTTTTTGAAACGTTTGGGAAAAATCGTTATAAAAAACTATTTACCCGATTGTTTCAAAATGGAGCAAATGTATTTCCTTAAGTGGAAAGTATACAATAAAAAAATTCTTTATCTTGAATCAAAACAAAAATAGAATATATTTATAAAAGTTTAGATTGAACTACAATACAAACGTAGTAATCTAGCATTGTACAAACACTATTTACAGTCACGCAACGGAAAAGATCCTAAGGCTGAATGATACTCATGTATAATACATTACTTTACAGGAAACATAACACTTTCTTTTACAAATTTTAAAACATTACACTACAAATATACAGAAATGTTATTATAATTTTCAACAGTGTTGATGACGAATCCTACCAGAGGTGTGACATTTTACATCTGTAGTTTTTAAAAAATAAATAATTTCTGTTGTTTCATTTTTTTATGAAATTGACACTGTATTTCTTTTCTTAATGTATTTATTGAAACTATTATATAGAGATACCTATAGAGGATATCTATAGGGTTTCCAGGAGCTCTTTGTATACCTGTATTTTCATGTGCTCTTTGTATAGGCCTACTTGTGTTCCAGGTGCTCTTCGTATACCTGTGTTTTCAGGTGCTCTTATTATTCCTCGTTTTTCAGGTGCTCTTTGTATACCTGTGTTTTCAGGTGCTCTTTGTATATCTGTTTTTCCAGGTGCTCATTGTATACCTGTGTTTTCAGGTGCTCTTATTATTCCTCTGTTTCCAGGTGCTCATTGTATACCTGTGTTTCCAAGTGCTCTTTGTATATCTGTGTATTCAGTTGCTCTTTGTATACCTGTGTTTCCAGGTGCTCTTTGTATACCTGTGTTTTCAGATGCTCTTTGTATATATGTGTTTTCAAATGCTCTTCGTATACCTGTGTTTTCAAGTGCTCTTATTATTCCTCTGTTTCCAGGTGCTCATTGTAAACCTGTGTTTCCAAGTGCTCTTTGTATATCTGTGTTTCCAGGTGCTCTTCGTATACCTGTGTTTCCAGGTGCTCTTTGTATACCTGTGTTGTCAGGTGCTCTTATTATTATTCTGATTCCAGGTGCTCATTGTATACCTGTGTTTCCAAGTGCTCTTTGTATATCTGTGTTTCCAGGTGCTCTTCGTATACCTGTGTTTCCAGGTGCTCTTTGTATACCTGTGTTGTCAGGTGCTCTTATTATTCCTCTGATTCCAGGTGCTCATTGTATACCTGTGTTTCCAAGTGCTCTTTGTATATCTGTGTATTCAGTTGCTCTTTGTATACCTGTGTTTCCAGGTGCTATTTGTATACCTGTGTTTTCAGATGCTCTTTGTATATATGTGTTTTCAGATGCTCTTTGTATATCTGTGTTTCCAGGTGCTCATTGTATACCTGTGTTTTCAGGTGCTCTTATTATTCCTCTGTTTTCAGGTGCTCACTGTATACCTGTGTTTCCAAGTGCTCTTTGTTTATCTGTGTATTCAGTTGCTCTTTGTATACCTGTGTTTCCAGGTGCTCTTTGTATACCTGTGTTTTCAGATGCTCTTTGTATATATGTGTTTTCAGATGCTCTTCGTATACCTGTGTTTTCAGGTGCTCTTATTATTCCTCTGTTTCCAGGTGCTCATTGTATACCTGTGTTTCCAAGTGCTCTTTGTATATCTGTGTTTCCAGGTGCTCTTCGTATACCTGCGTTTTCAGGTGCTCTTATTATTCCTGTGTTTCCAGGTGCTCATTGTATACCTGTGTTTCAAAGTGCTTTATGTTTATCTGTGTATTCAGTTGCTCTTCGTATACCTGTGTTTTCAGGTCTCTTATTATTCCTCTGTTTCCAAGTGCTCATTGTAAACCTGTGTTTCCAAGTGCTCTTTGTATATCTGTGTTTCCAGGTGCTCTTCGTATACCTGTGTTTCCAGGTGCTCTTTGTATACCTGTGTTGTCAGGTGCTCTTATTATTCCTCTGATTCCACGTGCTCATTGTATACCTGTGTTTCCAAGTGCTCTTTGTATATCTGTGTATTCAGTTGCTCTTTGTATACCTGTGTTTCCAGATGCTATTTGTATACCTGTGTTTTCAGATGCTCTTTGTATATATGTGTTTTCAGATGCTCTTTGTATATCTGTGTCTCCAGGTGCTCATTGTATACCTGTGTTTTCAGGTGCTCTTATTATTCCTCTGTTTCCAGGTGCTCATTGTATACCTGTTTTTCCAAGTGCTCTTTGTTTATCTGTGTATTCAGTTGCTCTTTGTATACCTGTGTTTCCAGGTGCTCTTTGTATACCTGTGTTTTCAGATGCTCTTTGTATATATGTGTTTTCAGATGCTCTTCGTATACCTGTGTTTTCAGGTGCTCTTATTATTCCTCTGTTTCCAGGTGCTCATTGTATACCTGTGTTTCCAAGTGCTCTTTGTATATCTGTGTTTCCAGGTGATCTTCGTATACCTGCGTTTTCAGGTGCTCTTATTATTCCTGTGTTTCCAGGTGCTCATTGTATACCTGTGTTTCAAAGTGCTTTTTGTTTATCTGTGTATTCAGTTGCTCTTCGTATACCTGTGTTTTCAGGTCTCTTATTATTCCTCTGTTTCCAAGTGCTCATTGTAAACCTGTGTTTCCAAGTGCTCTTTGTATATCTGTGTTTCCAGGTGCTCTTCGTATACCTGTGTTTCCAGGTGCTCTTTGTATACCTGTGTTTCCAGGTGCTCTTTGTATACCTATGTTGTCAGGTGCTCTTATTATTCCTCTGATTCCAGGTGCTCATTGTATACCTGTGTTTCCAAGTGCTCTTTGTATATCTGGGTATTCAGTTGCTCTTTGTATACCTGTGTTTCCAGGTGCTCTTTGTATACCTGTGTTTTCAGATGCTCTTTGTATATATGTGTTTTCAGATGCTCTTTGTATATCTGTGTTTCCAGGTGCTCATTGTATACCTGTGTTTTCAGGTGCTCTTATTATTCCTGTGTTTCCAGGTGCTCATTGTATACCTGTGTTTCAAAGTGCTTTTTGTTTATCTGTGTATTCAGTTGCTCTTCGTATACCTGTGTTTTCAGGTCTCTTATTATTCCTCTGTTTCCAAGTGCTCATTGTAAACCTGTGTTTCCAAGTGCTCTTTGTATATCTGTGTTTCCAGGTGCTCTTCGTATACCTGTGTTTCCAGGTGCTCTTATTATTCCTCTGTTTCCAGGTGCTCATTGTATACCTGTGTTTCCAAGTGCTTTTTGTATATCTGTGTATTGAGTTGCTCTTTGTATACCTGTGTTTCCAGGTGCTCTTTGTATACCTGTGTTTTCAGATGCTCTTTGTATATATGTGTTTTTAGATGCTCTTTGTATATTTGTGTTTCCAGGTGCTCATTGTATACCTGTGTTTCCAAGTGCTCTTTGTATACCTGTATTTTCATGTGCTCTTTGTGTAGGCCTACTTGTGTTCCAGGTGCTCTTCAAATACCTGTGTTTTCAGGTGCTCTAATTATTCCTCTGTTTCCGGGTGCTCATTGTATACCTGTGTTTCCAAGTGTTCCTTGTATATCTGTGTATTCAGTTGCTCTTTGTATACCTGTGTTTCCAGGTGCTCTTTGTATACCTGTGTTTTCAGATGATATTTGTATATTTGTGTTTTCAGATGCTCTTTGTATATCTGTGTATTCAGTTGCTCTTTGTATACCTGTGTTTCCAGGTGCTCTTTGTATACCTGTGTTTTCAGATGCTCTTTGTATATATGTGTTTTCAGATGCTCTTTGTATACCTGTGTTTTCAGGTGCTCTTATTATTCCTCTGTTTCCAGGTGCTCATTGTATACCTGTGTTTCCAAGTGCTCTTTGTATATCTGTGTTTCCAGGTGCTCTTCGTATACCTGCGTTTTCAGGTGCTCTTATTATTCCTGTGTTTCCAGGTGCTCATTGTATACCTGTGTTTCAAAGTGCTTTATGTTTATCTGTGTATTCAGTTGCTCTTCGTATACCTGTGTTTTCAGGTCTCTTATTATTCCTCTGTTTCCAAGTGCTCATTGTAAACCTGTGTTTCCAAGTGCTCTTTGTATATCTGTGTTTCCAGGTGCTCTTCGTATACCTGTGTTTCCAGGTGCTCTTTGTATACCTGTGTTGTCAGGTGCTCTTATTATTCCTCTGATTCCACGTGCTCATTGTATACCTGTGTTTCCAAGTGCTCTTTGTATATCTGTGTATTCAGTTGCTCTTTGTATACCTGTGTTTCCAGATGCTATTTGTATACCTGTGTTTTCAGATGCTCTTTGTATATATGTGTTTTCAGATGCTCTTTGTATATCTGTGTCTCCAGGTGCTCATTGTATACCTGTGTTTTCAGGTGCTCTTATTATTCCTCTGTTTCCAGGTGCTCATTGTATACCTGTGTTTCCAAGTGCTCTTTGTTTATCTGTGTATTCAGTTGCTCTTTGTATACCTGTGTTTCCAGGTGCTCTTTGTATACCTGTGTTTTCAGATGCTCTTTGTATATATGTGTTTTCAGATGCTCTTCGTATACCTGTGTTTTCAGGTGCTCTTATTATTCCTCTGTTTCCAGGTGCTCATTGTATACCTGTGTTTCCAAGTGCTCTTTGTATATCTGTGTTTCCAGGTGATCTTCGTATACCTGCGTTTTCAGGTGCTCTTATTATTCCTGTGTTTCCAGGTGCTCATTGTATACCTGTGTTTCAAAGTGCTTTTTGTTTATCTGTGTATTCAGTTGCTCTTCGTATACCTGTGTTTTCAGGTCTCTTATTATTCCTCTGTTTCCAAGTGCTCATTGTAAACCTGTGTTTCCAAGTGCTCTTTGTATATCTGTGTTTCCAGGTGCTCTTCGTATACCTGTGTTTCCAGGTGCTCTTTGTATACCTGTGTTTCCAGGTGCTCTTTGTATACCTATGTTGTCAGGTGCTCTTATTATTCCTCTGATTCCAGGTGCTCATTGTATACCTGTGTTTCCAAGTGCTCTTTGTATATCTGGGTATTCAGTTGCTCTTTGTATACCTGTGTTTCCAGGTGCTCTTTGTATACCTGTGTTTTCAGATGCTCTTTGTATATATGTGTTTTCAGATGCTCTTTGTATATCTGTGTTTCCAGGTGCTCATTGTATACCTGTGTTTTCAGGTGCTCTTATTATTCCTGTGTTTCCAGGTGCTCATTGTATACCTGTGTTTCAAAGTGCTTTTTGTTTATCTGTGTATTCAGTTGCTCTTCGTATACCTGTGTTTTCAGGTCTCTTATTATTCCTCTGTTTCCAAGTGCTCATTGTAAACCTGTGTTTCCAAGTGCTCTTTGTATATCTGTGTTTCCAGGTGCTCTTCGTATACCTGTGTTTCCAGGTGCTCTTATTATTCCTCTGTTTCCAGGTGCTCATTGTATACCTGTGTTTCCAAGTGCTTTTTGTATATCTGTGTATTGAGTTGCTCTTTGTATACCTGTGTTTCCAGGTGCTCTTTGTATACCTGTGTTTTCAGATGCTCTTTGTATATATGTGTTTTTAGATGCTCTTTGTATATTTGTGTTTCCAGGTGCTCATTGTATACCTGTGTTTCCAAGTGCTCTTTGTATACCTGTATTTTCATGTGCTCTTTGTGTAGGCCTACTTGTGTTCCAGGTGCTCTTCGTATACCTGTGTTTTCAGGTGCTCTAATTATTCCTCTGTTTCCGGGTGCTCATTGTATACCTGTGTTTCCAAGTGTTCCTTGTATATCTGTGTATTCAGTTGCTCTTTGTATACCTGTGTTTCCAGGTGCTCTTTGTATACCTGTGTTTTCAGATGATATTTGTATATTTGTGTTTTCAGATGCTCTTTGTATATCTGTGTATTCAGTTGCTCTTTGTATACCTGTGTTTCCAGGTGCTCTTTGTATACCTGTGTTTTCAGATGCTCTTTGTATATATGTGTTTTCAGATGCTCTTTGTATATCTGTGTTTCCAGGTGCTCATTGTATACCTGTGTTTTCAGGTGCTCTTATTATTCCTCTGTTTCCACGTGCTCATTGTATTCCTGTGTTTCCAAGTGCTCTTTGTATATCTGTATATTCAGTTGCTCTTCGTATACCTGTGTTTTCAGGTGCTCTTATTATTCCTCTGTTTCCGGGTGCTCATTGTATACCTTTGTTTCCAAGTGCTCTTTGTATATCTGTGTATTGAGATGCTCTTTGTATATCTGTGTATTCAGTTGCTCTTTGTATACCTGTGTTTCCAGGTGCTCTTTGTATACCTGTGTTTTCAGATGCTCTTTGTATATATGTGTTTTCAGATGCTCTATGTATATCTGTGTTTCCAGGTGCTCATTGTATACCTGTGTTTTCAGGTGCTCTTAATATTCCTCTGTTTCCAGGTGCTCATTGTATACCTGTGTTTCCAAGTGCTCTTTGTATATCTGTATATTCAGTTACTCTTCGTATACCTGTGTTTTCAGGTACTCTTATTATTCCCCTGTTTCCAGGTGCTCATTGTATAACTGTGTTTCCAAGTGCTCTTTGTATATCTGTGTTTCCAGGTGCTCTTCGTATACCTGTGTTTTCAGGTGCTCATATTATTCCTCTGTTTCCAGGTGCTCATTGTATACCTGTGTTTCCAAATGCTCTTTGTATATCTGTGTATTCAGTTGCTCTTTGTATACCTGTGTTTCCAGGTGCTCTTTGTATACCTGTGTTTTCAGATGCTCTTTGTATATATGTGTTTTCAGATGCTTTTTGTATATCTGTGTTTCCAGGTGCTCATTGTATACCTGTGTTTCCAAGTGCTCTTTGTATACCTGTATTTTCATGTGCTCTTTGTATAGGCCTACTTGTGTTCCAAATGTTCTTCGTATACCTGTGTTTTCAGGTGCTCTTATTATTCCTCTGTTTCCACGTGCTCATTGTATACCTGTGTTTCCAAGTGCTCTTTGTATATCTGTGTATTCAGTTGCTCTTTGTATACCTGTGTTTCCAGGTGCTCTTTGTATACCTGTGTTTTCAGATGCTCTTTGTATATATGTGTTTTCAGATGCTCTATGTATATCTGTGTTTCCAGGTGCTCATTGTATACCTGTGTTTTCAGGTGCTCTTAATATTCCTCTGTTTCCAGGTGCTCATTGTATACCTGTGTTTCCAAGTGCTCTTTGTATATCTGTATATTCAGTTACTCTTCGTATACCTGTGTTTTCAGGTGCTCTTATTATTCCCCTGTTTCCAGGTGCTCATTGTATAACTGTGTTTCCAAGTGCTCTTTGTATATCTGTGTTTCCAGGTGCTCTTCGTATACCTGTGTTTTCAGGTGCTCATATTATTCCTCTGTTTCCAGGTGCTCATTGTATACCTGTGTTTCCAAATGCTCTTTGTATATCTGTGTATTCAGTTGCTCTTCGTATACCTGTGTTTCCAGGTGCTCTTTGTATACCTGTGTTTTCAGATGCTCTTTGTATATATGTGTTTTCAGATGCTTTTTGTATATCTGTGTTTCCAGGTGCTCATTGTATACCTGTGTTTCCAAGTGCTCTTTGTATACCTGTATTTTCATGTGCTCTTTGTATAGGCCTACTTGTGTTCCAAATGTTCTTCGTATACCTGTGTTTTCAGGTGCTCTTATTATTCCTCTGTTTCCAGTTGCTCATTGTATACCTGTGTTTCCAAGTGCTCATTGTATATCTGTGTATTCAGTTGCTCTTTGTATACTTGTGTTTCTAGGTGCTCTTTGTATACCTGTGTTTTCAGATTCTCTTTGTATATATGTGTCTTCAGATGCTCTTTGTATATCTGTGTATTCAATTGCTCTTTGTATACCTGTGTTTCCAGGTGCTCTTCGTATACCTGTGTTTTCAGGTGCTCTTATTATTCCTCTGTTTCCAGGTGCTCTTTGTATACCTGTGTATCCAAGTGCTCTTTTTCATATCTGTGTATTCAGTTGCTCTTTGTATACCTGTGTTTTCAGATGCTCTGTGTATATATGTGTTTCCTAGTGCTCTTTGTATACCTGTGTTTTCAGATGATTTTTGTATACCTGTGTTTTCAGATGCTCTTTGTATACCTGTGTTTCCAGATACACTTTGTATATATGGGTTTCCAGATGCACTTGGTATATATGGGTTTCCAGGTGCTCTTTGTATACTTGTGTTTTCAGGTGCTCTTTGTATACCTGTGTTTCCACGTACTCTTTGCATACCTGTGTTTCCAAGTGCTCTTTGTATACCTGTATTTTCATGTGCTCTTTGTATAGGCCTACTTGTGTTCCAAATGTTCTTCGTATACCTGTGTTTTCAGGTGCTCTTATTATTCCTCTGTTTCCACGTGCTCATTGTATACATGTGTTTCCAAGTGCTCTTTGTATATTTGTATATTCAGTTGCTCTTCGTATACCTGTGTTTTCAGGTGCTCTTATTATTCCTCTGTTTCCGGGTGCTCATTGTATACCTTTGTTTCCAAGTGCTCTTTGTATATCTGTGTATTGAGATGCTCTTTGTATATCTGTGTATTCAGTTGCTCTTTGTATACCTGTGTTTCCAGGTGCTCTTTGTATACCTGTGTTTTCAGATGCTCTTTGTATATATGTGTTTTCAGATGCTCTATGTATATCTGTGTTTCCAGGTGCTCATTGTATACCTGTGTTTTCAGGTGCTCTTAATATTCCTCTGTTTCCAGGTGCTCATTGTATACCTGTGTTTCCAAGTGCTCTTTGTATATCTGTATATTCAGTTACTCTTCGTATACCTGTGTTTTCAGGTGCTCTTATTATTCCCCTGTTTCCAGGTGCTCATTGTATAACTGTGTTTCCAAGTGCTCTTTGTATATCTGTGTTTCCAGGTGCTCTTCGTATACCTGTGTTTTCAGGTGCTCATATTATTCCTCTGTTTCCAGGTGCTCATTGTATACCTGTGTTTCCAAATGCTCTTTGTATATCTGTGTATTCAGTTGCTCTTCGTATACCTGTGTTTCCAGGTGCTCTTTGTATACCTGTGTTTTCAGATGCTCTTTGTATATATGTGTTTTCAGATGCTTTTTGTATATCTGTGTTTCCAGGTGCTCATTGTATACCTGTGTTTTCAAGTGCTCTTTGTATACCTGTATTTTCATGTGCTCTTTGTATAGGCCTACTTGTGTTCCAAATGTTCTTCGTATACCTGTGTTTTCAGGTGCTCTTATTATTCCTCTGTTTCCAGTTGCTCATTGTATACCTGTGTTTCCAAGTGCTCATTGTATATCTGTGTATTCAGTTGCTCTTTGTATACCTGTGTTTCTAGGTGCTCTTTGTATACCTGTGTTTTCAGATTCTCTTTGTATATATGTGTCTTCAGATGCTCTTTGTATATCTGTGTATTCAATTGCTCTTTGTATACCTGTGTTTCCAGGTGCTCTTCGTATACCTGTGTTTTCAGGTGCTCTTATTATTCCTCTGTTTCCAGGTGCTCTTTGTATACCTGTGTATCCAAGTGCTCTTTTTCATATCTGTGTATTCAGTTGCTCTTTGTATACCTGTGTTTTCAGATGCTCTGTGTATATATGTGTTTCCTAGTGCTCTTTGTATACCTGTGTTTTCAGATGATTTTTGTATACCTGTGTTTTCAGATGCTCTTTGTATACCTGTGTTTCCAGATACTCTTTGTATATATGGGTTTCCAGATGCACTTGGTATATATGGGTTTCCAGGTGCTCTTTGTATACTTGTGTTTTCAGGTGCTCTTTGTATACCTGTGTTTCCACGTACTCTTTGCATACCTGTGTTTCCAAGTGCTCTTTGTATACCTGTATTTTCATGTGCTCTTTGTATAGGCCTACTTGTGTTCCAAATGTTCTTCGTATACCTGTGTTTTCAGGTGCTCTTATTATTCCTCTGTTTCCAGTTGCTCATTGTATACCTGTGTTTCCAAGTGCCCATTGTATATCTGTGTATTCAGTTGCTCTTTGTATACCTGTGTTTCTAGGTGCTCTTTGTATACCTGTGTTTTCAGATTCTCTTTGTATATATGTGTCTTCAGATGCTCTTTGTATATCTGTGTATTCAGTTGCTCTTTGTATACCTGTGTTTCCAGGTGCTCTTCGTATACCTGTGTTTTCAGGTGCTCTTATTATAACTCTGTTTCCAGGTGCTCTTTGTATACCTGTGTTTCCAGTTGCTCATTTTATACCTGTGTTTCCAAGTGCTCATTTTATATCTGTGTATTCAGTTGCTCTTTGTATACCTGTGTTTCCAGGTGCTCTTCGTATACCTGTGTTTTCAGATTCTCTTTGTATATATGTGTATTCAGTTGCTCTTTGTATACCTGTGTTTCCAGGTGCTCTTCGTATACCTGTGTTTTCAGGTGCTCTTATTATTACTCTGTTTCCAGGTGCTCTTTGTATACCTGTGTTTCCAGTTGCTCATTGTATACCTGTGTTTCCAAGTGCTCATTGTATATCTGTGTCTTCAGACGCTCTTTGTATATCTGTGTATTCAGTTGCTCTTTGTATACCTGTGTTTCCAGGTGCTCTTCGTATACCTGTGTTTTCAGGTGCTCTTATTATTACTCTGTTTCCAGGTGCTCTTTGTATACCTGTGTTTCCAGTTGCTCATTGTATACCTGTGTTTCCAAGTGCTCATTGTATATCTGTGTATTCAGTTGCTCTTTGTATACCTGTGTTTCCAGGTGCTCTTCGTATACCTGTGTTTTCAGATTCTCTTTGTATATATGTGTATTCAGTTGCTCTTTGTATACCTGTGTTTCCAGGTGCTCTTCGTATACCTGTGTTTTCAGATGCTCTTTGTATATCTGTGTATTCAGTTGCTCTTTGTATACCTGTGTTTCCAGGTGCTCTTCGTATACCTGTGTTTTCAGGTGCTCTTATTATTACTCTGTTTCCAGGTGCTCTTTGTATACCTGTGTTTCCAGTTGCTCATTGTATACCTGTGTTTCCAAGTGCTAATTGTATATCTGTGTCTTCAGATGCTCTTTGTATATCTGTGTATTCAGTTGCTCTTTGTATACCTGTGTTTCCAGGTGCTCTTCGTATACCTGTGTTTTCAGATGCTCTTTGTATATCTGTGTATTCAGTTGCTCTTTGTATACCTGTGTTTCCAGGTGCTCTTCGTATACCTGTGTTTTCAGGTGCTCTTATTATTACTCTGTTTCCAGGTGCTCTTTGTATACCTGTGTTTCCAGTTGCTCATTGTATACCTGTGTTTCCAAGTGCTCATTGTATATCTGTGTATTCAGTTGCTCTTTGTATACCTGTGTTTCTAGGTGCTCTTTGTATACCTGTGTTTTCAGATTCTCTTTGTATATATGTGTCTTCAGATGCTCTTTGTATATCTGTGTATTCAGTTGCTCTTTGTATACCTGTGTTTCCAGGTGCTCTTCGTATACCTGTGTTTTCAGGTGCTCTTATTATTACTCTGTTTCCCGGTGCTCTTTGTATACCTGTGTATCCAAGTGCTCTTTTTCATATCTGTGTATTCAGTTGCTCTTTGTATACCTGTGTTTTCAGATGCTCTGTGTATATATGTGTTTCCTAGTGCTCTTTGTATACCTGTGTTTTCAGATGCTTTTTGTATACCTGTGTTTTCAGATGCTCTTTGTATACCTGTGTTTCCAGATACTCTTTGTATATATGGGTTTCCAGATGCACTTGGTATATATGGGTTTCCAGGTGCTCTTTGTATACTTGTGTTTCAAGGTGCTCGTTGTATACCTGTGTTTTCAGGTGCTCTTTGTATACTTGTGTATCCTGGTGCTCTTTGTATACCTATGTTTTCAGGTGCTCTTTGTATACTTGTGTTTCCAGGTGCTCTTTGTATACCTGTGTTTTCAGGTGCTTTTTGTATACTTGTGTTTCCACGTGCTCTTTGTATACTTGTGTTTCCAGGTGCTCTTGGTATATTTGAGTTTCCAGGTGCTCTTTGTATACCTGTGTTTTCAGGTGCTCTTTGTATACTTGTGTTTTCAGGTGCTCTTTGTATACCTGTGTTTTCAGGTGCTCTTTGTATACTTGTGTTTTCAGTTGCTCATTGTATACTTGTGTTTTCAGGTGCTCTTTGTATACCTGTGTTTTCAGGTGATCTTTGTATACCTATGTTTTCAGGTGCTCTTCATATACTTGTGTTTTCAGTTGCTCTTTGTATACCTGTGTTTCCAGGTGCACTTTGTATACCTGTGGTTTCAGATGCTCTTTGTATATATGTGTTTTCAGATGCTCTTTGTATATCTGTGTTTCCAGGTGCTCATTGTATACCTGTGTTTTCAGGTGCTCTTATTATTCCTCTGTTTCCAGGTGCTCATTGTATACCTGTGTTTCCAAGTGCTCTTTGTATATCTGTATATTCAGTTGCTCTTTGTATACCTGTGTTTCCAGGTGCTCTTTATATACCTGTGTTTTCAGATGCTCTTTGTATATATGTGTTTTCAGATGCTTTTTGTATATCTGTGTTTCCAGGTGCTCATTGTATACCTGTGTTTTCAAGTGCTCTTTGTATACCTGTATTTTCATGTGCTCTTTGTATAGGCCTACTTGTGTTCCAGGTGCTCTTCGTATACCTGTATTTCAGGTGCTCTTATTATTCCTCTGTTTCCAGTTGCTCATTGTATACCTGTGTTTCCAAGTGCTCTTTGTATATCTGTGTATTCAGTTGCTCTTTGTATACCTGTGTTTCTAGGTGCTCTTTGTATACCTGTGTTTTCAGATGCTCTTTGTATATATGTGTTTTCAGATGCTCTTTGTATATCTGTGTATTCAGTTGCTCTTTGTATACCTGTGTTTTCAGATGCTCTGTGTATATATGTGTTTCCTAGTGGTCTTTGTATACCTGTGTTTTCAGATGCTCTTTGTATATCTTTGTTTTCAGATGCTCTTTGTATATGTATGTTTCCTACTGCTCTTTGTATACCTGTGTTTTCAGATCCTCTTTGTATTTCTGTGTCTTCAGATGTTCTGTGTATATATGTCTTTTCAGATGCTCTTTGTATACCTGTGTTTTCAGATGCTCTTTGTATATATGTGTTTCCTAGTGCTCTTTGTATACCTGTGTTTTCAGATGCTCTTTGTATTTCTGTGTTTTCAGATGCTCTTTGTATATATGTGTTTTCAGATGGTCTTTGTATACCTGCGTTTTCAGATGCTCTTTGTATACCTGTGTTTTCAGATGCTCTTTGTATTTCTGTGTTTTCAGATGCTCTTTGTATATATGTGTTTTCAGATGGTCTTTGTATACCTGGGTTTCAGATGCTCTTTGTATATATGTGTTTCCTAGTGCTCTTTGTATACCTGTGTGTCCAGGTGCTCTTTGTATACCTGTGTTTTCAGATGCTCTTTGTATTTCTGTGTTTTCAGATGCACTTTGTATATATGTGTTTTCAGATGCTCTTTGTATACGTGTGTTTTCAGATGATCTTTGTATACATGTGTTTTCAGATGGTCTTTGTACACCTGCGTTTTCAGATGCTCTTTGTATATATGTGTTTCCTAGTGCTCTTTGTATACCTGTGTGTCCAGGTGCTCTTTGTATACCTGTGTTTTCAGATGCTCTTTGTATTTCTGTGTTTTCAGATGCTCTTTGTATATATGTATTTTCAGATGCTCTTTGTATACCTATGTTTTCAGATGATCTTTGTATATATGTGTTTCCAGGTGCTCTTTGTATACCTGTGTGTTACGTATGCTCTTTGTATATATGTGTTTTCAGATGTTTTTTGTATTTCTGTGTTTTCAGATGCTTTTTGTATATATGTGTTTTCAGAAGCTCTTTGTACACCTGTGTTTTCAGATGCTCTTTGTATTTCTTTGTTTTCAGATGCTCTTTGTATATATGTGTTTTCAGATGCTCTTTGTATACCTGTGTTTCCAGGTGCTCTTTTTATTTTTGTGTTTTCAGATGCTCTTTGTGTTTCTGTGTTTTCAGATGCTCTTTGTATTTCTGTGTTTTCAGATGCTCTCTGTATAAATGTGTTTTCAGATGCTTTTTGTATACCTGTGTTTTCAGATGCTCTTTGTATACCTGTGTTTCCAGATACTCGTTGTATATATGGGTTTCCAGATGCTCTTTGTATATATGGGTTTCCAGGTGCTCTTTGTATACTTGTGTTTTCAGGTGCTCTTTGTATACCTGTGTTTCCACGTACTCTTTGCATACCTGTGTTTGCAGGTGCTCTTTGTATACCTGTGATTAAAGTTGCTCTTTGTATATCTGTGTTTCCAGGTGCTGTTTGTATACTTGTGTTTTCAGGTGCTCTTTGTATACTTGTGTTTCCATTTGCTCTTTGTATACCTGTGTTTTCAGGTGCTCTTTGTATACTTGTGTTTTCAGGTGCTCTTTATATACTTGTGTTTC
Organism: Prosapia bicincta; assembly: GCA_036971475.1. Classification (NCBI taxonomy): domain Eukaryota; kingdom Metazoa; phylum Arthropoda; class Insecta; order Hemiptera; family Cercopidae; genus Prosapia; species Prosapia bicincta. Next base: position 103,244 of record JBAIZL010000062.1, read on the forward strand.
CATGTGCTCTTTGTATACCTGTGTTTTCAGGTGCTCTTTATATACTTGTGTTTCCACGTGCTCTTTGTATACCTGTGTTTCCATGTGCTCTTTGTATACCTGTGTTTCCAGGTGCTCTTGGTATACCTGCGTTTCCAGGTGCTCTTTGTATACCTGTGTTTTCAGGTGCTCTTTGTATACTTGTGTTTCCAGGTGCTATTTGTATACCTGTGTTTTCAGGTGCTCTTTATATACTTGTGTTTCCATGTGCTCTTTGTATACTTGTGTTTCCATTTGCTCTTTGTATACCTGTGTTTTCAGGTGCTCTTTGTATACTTGTGTTTTCAGGTGCTCTTTATATACTTGTGTTTCCATGTGCTCTTTGTATACTTGTGTTTCCATTTGCTCTTTGTATACCTGTGTTTTCAGGTGCTCTTTGTATACTTGTGTTTTCAGGTGCTCTTTGTATACTTGTGTTTCCATTTGCTCTTTGTATACCTGTGTTTTCAGGTGCTCTTTGTATACTTGTGTTTTCAGGTGCTCTTTATATACTTGTGTTTCCATGTGCTCTTTGTATACCTGTGTTTTCAGGTGCTCTTTATATACTTGTGTTTCCACGTGCTCTTTGTATACCTGTGTTTCCATGTGCTCTTTGTATACCTGTGTTTCCAGGTGCTCTTGGTATACCTGCGTTTCCAGGTGCTCTTTGTATACCTGTGTTTTCAGGTGCTCTTTGTATACTTGTGTTTCCAGGTGCTATTTGTATACCTGTGTTTTCAGGTGCTCTTTATATACTTGTGTTTCCAGGTGCTCTTTGTATACCTGTGTTTTCAGGTGCTCTTTGTATACTTGTGTTTCCAGGTGCTCTTTGTATACCTGTGTTTTCAGGTGCTCTTTATATACTTGTGTTTCCTCGTGCTGTTTGTATACCTGTGTTTCCATGTGCTCTTTGTATACCTGTGTTTCCAGGTGCTCTTGGTATACCTGAGTTTTCAGGTGCTTTTTGTATACCTGTGTTTTCTGGTGCTCTTTGTATACTTGTGTTTCCAGGTGCTCTTTGTATACCTGTGTTTCCAGGTTCTTTTTGTATACCTGTGTTTCCAGGTGCTTTTTGAATACCTGTGTTTCCAGGTGCTATTTGTATACCTCGGTTTTCAGATGCTCCTAGTATACTTGTGTTTCCAGGTGCTCTTTGTCTACCTGTGTTTCCAGGTGCTATTTGTATACCTGTGTTTCCAGGTGCTATTTGTATACCTGTGTTTCCAGGTGCACTTTGTATACCTGTGTTTCCAGGTGCTCTTTGTATACCTGTATTTCCAGGTGCTCTTTGTATACCTCGGTTTTCAGATGCTCCTAGTATACTTGTGTTTTCAGGTGCTCTTTCTATACCTGCGTTTTCAGGTGCTCTTCGTATACTTGTGTTTTCAGATGCTCTTTGTATACCTGTGTCTTCAGGTGCTCTTTGTATACTTGTGTTTTCAGTTGCTCATTGTATACTTGTGTTTTCAGGTGCTCTTTGTATACCTGTGTTTTCAGGTGCTTTTTGTATACTTATGTTTTCAAGTGCTCTTCGTATACTTGTGTTTTCAGGTGCTCTTTGTATACTTGTGTTTTCATGTGCTCTTTGTATACTTGTGTTTCCAGGTGCTCTTTGTATACCTGTGTTTTCAGGTGCTCTTTGTATACTTGTGTTTCCACGTGCTCTTTGTATACCTGTGTTTCCGTGTGCTCTTTGTATTCTTGTGTTTCCAGGTGCTCTTTGTGTACCTGAGTTTCCAGGTGCTCTTTGTATACCTGTGTTTTCAGGCGCTCTTTGTATACTTGTGTTTCCAGGTGCTCTTTGTATACCTGTGTTTCCAGGTGTTATTTGTATTCCTGTGTTTCCAGGTGCTTTTTGAATACCTGTGTTTTCAGGTGCTCTTTATATACTTGTGTTTCCAGGTGCTCTTTGTATACCTGTGTTTCCAGGTGCTATTTGTATACCTGTGTTTTCAGGTGCTCTTTGTATACCTATGTTTTCAGGTGCTCTTCGTATACTTGTGTTTTTAGGTGCTCTTTGTATACCTGTGTTTTCAGGTGCTTTTTGTATACCTGTGTTTTCAGGTGCTCTTCGTATACTTGTGTTTTCAGGTGCTCTTTGTATACCTGTGTTTTCAGGTGCTTTTTGTATACCTGTGTTTTCAGGTGCTCTTCGTATACTTGTGTTTTCAGGTGCTCTTTGTATACCTGTGTTTCCAGGTGTTATTTGTATTCCTGTGTTTCCAGGTGCTTTTTGAATACCTGTGTTTTCAGGTGCTCTTTATATACTTGTGTTTCCAGGTGCTCTTTGTATACCTGTGTTTCCAGGTGCTATTTGTATACCTGTGTTTTCAGGTGCTCTTTATATACTTGTGTTTTCAGGTGCTCTTTGTATACCTGTGTTTCCAGGTGTTATTTGTATTCCTGTGTTTTCAGGTGCTTTTCGTATACTTGTGTTTTCAGGTGCTATTTGTATACCTGTGTTTCCAGGTGTTATTTGTATTCCTGTGTTTCCAGGTGCTTTTTGAATACCTGTGTTTTCAGGTGCTCTTTATATACTTGTGTTTCCAGGTGCTCTTTGTATACCTGTGTTTCCAGGTGCTATTTGTATACCTGTGTTTTCAGGTGCTCTTTGTATACCTATGTTTTCAGGTGCTCTTCGTATACTTGTGTTTTTAGGTGCTCTTTGTATACCTGTGTTTTCAGGTGCTCTTTGTATACCTATGTTTTCAGGTGCTCTTCGTATACTTGTGTTTTCAGGTGCTCTTTGTATACCTGTGTTTTCAGGTGCTCTTTGTATACCTGTGTTTTCAGGTGCTCTTTGTATACTTGTGTTTTCAGGTGCTCTTTGTATACCTGTGTTTTCAGGTGCTCTTTGTACCACTTTTTCCCATTCGGTTTAATGCTTACGTTTTTGACAATAGAAATGTATTTGTCTTTATGAAACGGGTACAAAATATTCTTTACAAAGCCTTCCATTTAAAATGTATTTAATATTTGATTTTGTGAAACGATTATTGCAGTCGGCCGCGTATAATTTACGTGCATTACTAATTGCTCTTTTTCTCTATGTTTCAGGTAAGTGGCGATTCTTTTCTAAACCATCAGAACTAGTCTTTCCCTAACGTAAGTAAATTACTTTCTAAATATAAATTTATATTAATGTATAACGCAAATAACAACTTCGCAAAGTGATAAGCATTCAACAGAGACGATATTAAAATCTTAATATTTCAGATATATTTACACTCTGCAGAAGTTTAATATTGCGAAATGTAAGAGCCATACTTGACATATTTCTGAATAACGATAGAAACAAAGAAAGACATTTATACAAGTTACGTTCAGAGCGTGACACTCTACAGTTCCAAGGTATGGAATTTCACCAAAGCTAATAATAACTAAGTAATGATGACGGAAATGGACTATTTACGACGAAACTACAATCGAGACTTGAAACGGTCAGAAATTAACAATTACGTAACGAAATGAGGCAGGAGATAGAGGGAAGGCAGTTGACAAAGTGTTGACACTTAAAGAGGATGGCAGAAGACAGGTGGCCCCGGAATGTACTAGAGCGGAGTCCCCCTGACAGAAGAAAGGCAGGACGGTCATGATAAATTTGGCGTGATGACATCAAGGAGACAATGGTTGCAAGAGAAATTAACGTAAGACAGAAGAAATTGGAAATTGGGTACGAAGAGGCGGCGACAGGTGTAATAGATCTGTTATACATTTATATATATATATATATATATACAAGTTTATTAATAATAACTTAGCAACGTTTAGCTTTAAAGCAATCTATCTTTGCCCATCAAAATTAATTAAGGAAATTTACAAAATATTTGAATAGCAGGGTATATATCTACCTTAAGTGGAAATGTATTAATGGTTTTTGTACTAAAAAAATGTTTGAACCATAATGCGTTGGTTATTTATAAGATAATACAATTTATACTTCTTAAACGCATGAAAATATTTTATTTAAAATTCAAAATACACAAAATGCAGTCATAAATCTGAGGCGGGCAGGTTTGGTTCATTAAAAATAATCTTACCGTATATTAAGAGCGCGTAATTAAATGCCTTTCAAGCTGAAACATGCGCAATAAATTGTTGATAGAATGTGTCAAAATCACGTTAGCTGGATTCTCCACTCCCACCGCAATAATTAATATTTGCCCCTGACACCCGTCACATCCTCTGCCAACAATCGATGGGTGGCAGAGTAATTGCACGTATATGTAACTTGCAATTGCGTCCAACGCGGTACATTGTTGAATTAAAATAAATAATAATTTTACCTTAATTAGATTGAAAACCAAATGTATGGGTAAGAGTTAAGTATATGTTATTCACCTTATTAATTTAACTAACACAAATTGGTTGAATTACATCGTACGTATAGCATTCTTTATAAACAAGTGACCTGATTCTTACAAGCAAATATATAGGCCTGTATCGTAAGCGCCAAATTAAACGTTGTAAGATTTTATTTTATTTTATTTAATTAATATAGTTTTCTCTGCAGTAGTTAGCACAATGTAGCTACGCCAACACTAATACGCTGCAAGAATCAAAAGAAGTAGGCTCACCTGATCGAGAACTACTACAGCTGATACTCTTCCAGTGCTGTTTATTTTGGCGTATACGGTATTTAGTGCACCTTCAAGGAAACTATACAAACTTGGATTTTTAAAAAATCAAAAATTATTCAGAATTTATGTGAGAAATTAATCTTCTTAAGTTTACACACCTACTGGACCTACATAATACAGTAGTATGTAAGTAAAATTGCACTCTTTAAACCTGTTATTCAGCTCTTATAGACTTCATAACGTCATAAATATTATTATGTTTTAAATAAAACTTATGAACAAAATTTTCGATTTGCAGTTGATTTGCACACACGCACACGCACGCGCACACACACACACACACGCACGCACACACACACACACACACACACACACATACACACACACACACACACACACACACACACACACACACACACACACACACACCCACACACACACACACACACACACACACACACACACACACACACACACACACACACACACACACACACACACACACACACACACATTTTAGCCTAATATACATTTCGGTTACAAAGTAACCATCTTTAGAGGCGTGACACAACGGTATAAACATTATTATGGTTTTAGTTTTTAATTTTTATTTATCATTGTTAAACCACAGTAAATTATTCCATATAGTTAATAATAAAGAGTAAGACTTTAAATACAGGTTTTTATGAATTAGAATATAATTCAAGGGCACATAAATATCTTCTTCATTTTTGCTCCACAAGTTTTCCTAATCTACTCTTTTATATGTGATTGTATGTATATCTATATGTAACCTGCTATTAATAAAACTTGTAGCTTCTGCAATTAGATGGCAACTCTGTGTATATGTGTGGCAAGGCTCTTGACTAGGCGTAATCAAGTTACCACCAACTGTCCAATGTAAGTATTAAGAATAGTAGATAACATTTACTTTTGAATGAACAAATGTGAACATATATTAGCGGCTAAGAAAGTTGTCCCCTGTGTCACCCGGATGTTCCGGCCGCACCTGTCGGTATATTTTATAAGTCGATAGATTTATTGCCTCGTGTCACTCTGTCCAATCAGCTGTTTTGATTTATTCAATTATTATAATTCCAGTAATTTCAGTTTCCTGACGGGAATGTAACAGCTGCTTACCCTTCTATCAGCGTATTTGCGACAGTTACATTAATTTTATATCACATATATTTGTCCATTTTAAATTCTTCGATTTTTTTATGGCACGGACGTCAAATAAAATAATATAAGAAAAAACAAGTAAATTCCCACTTAGCTCAACAAAGAAAAATGTTATTATAGCTATTATATATTAAATAATTACAATTAACATAAATATAATAACATAACCTTCAAGTTAAAACAGCTGTTCTACCTCATAACCTAAAAAGTAAAATCAGCTGTTTTATGAAATCATATTTTATCACTTATTTTTAGCCAAAATAATTATATTGCATACATTCCCCTTTTGTGAAAAGTTGCCTTCTATATAAAACTAAAATTAATTGAATTAATTTAAATAATGAATTTGAAAAAAAACTATTAAGATCAAGAATCATCTATTTGAACTTGAGTGAAGGAATAAAATGTTTTAGTAACGATGAAAAATTTGAGCAAGTAATATAAATAAATATATGTCTGAAAAATGTGAACTTATAGAAGAAATTGAAAAATAACTTTGACTTAAATTACTAATTTTGTTCAAATTTTATTTTGGCAATTTTCACTGAGAAAATGTCCAATCATTCTAACATTTTTAACAAAATTACTCAACGAAGTGCTGAAGCCTCATCATGGCGAGAATTTTCATTTGACTTTTTTAACAAATAATCTATGAAAACGGTATTTTGTTCTTAAAAATAGACTCTACAAATGTTTCAAGAAACAAATAAAATGTAGTAAAATTTGAATTAGTATTCCAGACATATTGAAATGTTTTTTGAGTAATTAAATTTAATGTTTTTTTTTCTGTGAGAAAATGTAAAGAATATTCTAATATACAAACTTTTTACGCAAGTGTTTGCGCACTTACAAGTTCAGTGTTTTTGAGACCCTAATCATTGTTTTCGAGTACAATGGGTCTCAGTGAGTTTGTTAGAATCTTACTTAAACTTTAATTTCACGCAGTTGCTTGTATACAATTTATTCTTACAATATTTCTGAAATTTTATTTCCCCCCTAATTCTTCAACTATTGTTTATAAAATATTTTCTTCTTTATACCTTTAATTTTGTCATACGTGATCATTTTCTAAAGTCAGACGCTCATTTCTATTTCACATATTTATGGGCGCTCGTATGAAAATTTGTGGAGGGGGGCTGGACGAGAAGGTATTGCATACTAAAACATTAGGCAGTAAAAAGTACAAGTTCTAACCATGTTTAGGCTATTACTACTTACAAAGGACTAGGCCGCGGTACTTATAGCAAGCTCTTAAAACATAAGCACCCATATGAATGTTTGTAGGGGGCAGCTGGATGCCAAGACATTGCCAACCATGTTTAGGCTATTACTACTTATAAAGGACTAGGCCGCGGTACTTAGTGTATAAAGAAAATTAGCACATTCATCTAATTACTTGCACTTTTTATTAAGAGCCATAGTCTGTAAATATTCACGGAATCACGCATTTTTTTATATAAATATTTTAGTCCTAAGTCACGTCCTACAGTTCACCAATTTTTAGGATAACTTTGATAACTTTAGAATACGCCTTGATATTTAGTTTGGTTTTTTAAAATCTGGGGTAAAATAGGGGCTCGCGACCCTCTTGTCCCCGGGTATAGGCGCACATGGCCATTTATCCTTACACCCTTGTGTTTGAATCCAGATTACAAGCAAAACGTTTTGCTTTTCGACTTCCTTTTGAAAATAATGATACTGTTACCCAAATTTCGAAATTTTTGTCACGCAACAGCTTATAAAAACTTGGTTATTTGACGTAAAAATGTGAATAAAACTGGCGAATTTTAAATTAGATATAAGGGTAAAGAGTGGCTAAGTAGACAGTAAGTCCTCACATGTCCTTGTATATCATGTCTCGTGGTGTAAAATTGAGTCATAATTACCCCCGTACGCGCCAAAATAAGCAGTACTGAAACTGAATCAGCTGTAGTGGCCTTCTCGATCAGCTGTCCCTACTTTTAATTGTTCCCACGTATTTCTGTTACGTATTTTATTTGAGGTTAGTTTTTGCCAACACGGTGCTAACTAGCGCAGAGAAAACTTTTATTTGCAATGTTTGGAATTAGACGTGCGGGTGCGGGTGCGGGTGCGGGTGCGGGTGCGGATGCGGGTGCGGGTGCGGGTCACTGAGGTACGTTTTTAGTAACAATTTCACAAAAACGAGCCTAGTATTGTGTGATGGTTAGTGTTGCTGAAACGTTATGAAGATCACACAGTGTTATGTCATACACAGCGGAAGTGCTTTTCAGTTCGTCTTACTGAAGGACATTTGTATAACGAGCCTAGTATTGTGTGATGGTTAGTGTTGCTGAAACGTTATGAAGATCACACAGTGTTATGTCATACACAGCGGAAGTGCTTTTCAGTTCGTCTTACTGAAGGACATTTGTATAACGAGCCTAGTATTGTGTGATGGTTAGTGTTGCTGAAACGTTATGAAGATCACACAGTGTTATGTCATACACAGCGGAAGTGCTTTTCAGTTCGTCTTACTGAAGGACATTTGTATAACGAGCCTAGTATTGTGTGATGGTTAGTGTTGCTGAAACGTTATGAAGATCACACAGTGTTATGTCATACACAGCGGAAGTGCTTTTCAGTTCGTCTTACTGAAGGACATTTGTATAACGAGCCTAGTATTGTGTGATGGTTAGTGTTGCTGAAACGTTATGAAGATCACACAGTGTTATGTCATACACAGCGGAAGTGCTTTTCAGTTCGTCTTACTGAAGGACATTTGTATAACGAGCCTAGTATTGTGTGATGGTTAGTGTTGCTGAAACGTTATGAAGATCACACAGTGTTATGTCATACACAGCGGAAGTGCTTTTCAGTTCGTCTTACTGAAGGACATTTGTATAACGAGCCTAGTATTGTGTGATGGTTAGTGTTGCTGAAACGTTATGAAGATCACACAGTGTTATGTCATACACAGCGGAAGTGCTTTTCAGTTCGTCTTATTGAAGGACATTTGTATAACGAGCATAAAACAACAACTTTTCACCAAAATGATGCAAAACCCACAAGAGCGGTGCAAGCGTTGCTTCACACCCGAGTCTAACCGATTTGGCTTCTATTTACTTGTAAACCTATGTAAATAAAATAAAATGAAAGAAAATCTTACAACTGGTTATCTTGCCGCATATGGTATACGGGCGGTTAAAAATCTTGACTCATTTCAGCACAATTTTAAATTTGAATGTAAGGTCAAACAGCTTTGCCAAAAATCAAAGGTTAATCACGTAGGGTTCCGAATTTGCATTCTGCACAGCAACATATGCTGGTTCTATTTTACAATAGCAAGCCAAATGAGTTGCTTGTATCGAATTATTTAACTTTGTCAGCTCATCAGATAATATTCGCGTTGCAATTTATCAGCGCTTGTGTTGAGAAGTAGATTTATTTGACCGCCGATGCTGGGCGCGGCTCAATTTTTCAAAATCTCGCTTCGTGCGCAACTTATCGATATATCGGAAACGGAGCAGTGGAATGTATTATGCACAATGGGAGGCGAACGTATGGGCTCGCCAAGTAGCGACTCCTACTCTTGTCCGAGAGTAAATTTGTGGCTTACAGGAAGCTGTTGAAATGAACATATAGCCTCACCACGAACCCCGCACCTAATACTTCGGGACAGTTAGAGTAGTAAATAATTGTAACTAACTCCCAGCCGAATTACAATAATACAGTGTTATATTGGAATTGGGAAACTAAGGACTGCCTATACTACTCTTTACTATTACTAAGAATATAGTCTATGTCGTTTTAAATAGTCTAGTCTCCTCAAATTTTAACTCTTCACTGCTTAATAAATTGTGCTGAATAACTCTTATAGTTTGATTGTATTGTAATTCATCTCTTCACTAATAAATACATTTATTACGGGCGGGGTTACAAGTTTTCTGCTGGGTATTCCCCCCTTAAAAATAGAGAGCATTTAAAAGCTTGTTGACATTGAGCCAGCATCTAAAAACTTACATTATAAAGTACATGTTTTAAACTACTTTTTTCATATTTGTTGATTCCATCTTCACGTGAGCTACTAGTTTTCATTAAACAATTATAAATGTTTATAAACTTGCCTGTAGTAGCACTTACTTATATTTGTTGAGGACGGCCGTTGCGGGAGATGGTCTGAGTTACGGTGTGAGTTGACAATGGGACACATCTCCCGAAACGGCCGTCCGCAACAAATATAAGCAAGTGCTACTACAGGCAAGTTTATAAACATTTATAATTACTTTTTTTATTAAGTTAGGGTGTGGTATTTAACGATATGTTTCTCATAGAACACAAATCGTCGGCTTTTGGACTTACAGCTTTGAAAAATTTAACTTTTAAAACATTTTTTTGAAGTGCAAAAAGTCATAAGTGCAAAAAACCTAATTTTGTTTCTATGAGAGATATAACGTTCAATACCAAACCTCATCTTAAACAATTCCTAAAATTTCATTTTGAACATGACTTGTAAGGTTAAAATAAAGTTCATTTTTTCTTTGAACTTATTCATATTTAGAAAATAACAACTGATATTATTTTCATAGTATTTTAATGAGTTCATTGTCAGCTATTGATTAAAAAAAAATAATACAGCAGTACAAAAAGTTTGGGGGGGGGGTGCACCCATGGGGCTGAGGGACTGTTATAGTTAATTGTTGCAGTGTATCTGTACTATTATTTAAATTGTCCCTAATATAGTTTACAGTAACCAACTAAAAGTTTCATCCGAATCAGCTTTATGTTGATTTTCAACATTTGCTTTGGTTACTTTTTGATGTATCTAACTTTTGGTTCTAAAATATAATGAGTCACATTATATTTTATAGTTTAAAATGTATTCTGATTTTTTCCTTGCGAATTTGTTAAGGAAAGAATTTTTTCTGATAGTGTTTGGTTGTTTTAAAAAAAACATTCTAAACACCTAAAAATATATTGCCAATTAAAATACGTTTTAGTTGCTCACTTAAGCACGAGCCAGTGACCCCCAGAAGCGCATCGGGGAAGATGGCCATATGGCAGCTGGCCTGAATGTGCAATGGCGCGGAACGGATCGATTCGAAATGGATCTGCGAAGCCAAGTAGAAAAGCTTTCCAAATACAGTGTCGGCAATTGTCATCGCATTAAAGTATTAGTTAATGCATTCGGGACAAAAACAGGTCCAAGGGCGGCCCGCACTCCTTACCTGTCTCTATCAAATTATGTAGCCAGCGCAGAGAATATCTAAATGCCCTAAATAATGGAGTAGGTGTTGAAACGATAGGTGGGAGGTGTCGTGAGAGCACCTACGAAATATTTTCGATTAAGTGTTTGGAAAAGATTGTCCGATAAGCCTAAAGTGAATGTTAGCTTTATTGTAGCACATGTGCCAAATTTCAGCTGTCGGAGTGGTTCGTTGGACATTTTTATATACAAGTCATTTATATTTATTGCGAAGGCGTTGTTGAGACCGCGTTTTGTACTTTATTGTTAAGAAACACTGGTAAACTAATTAATCATCTCCTTACAGTCGCCCGAAGAATACATGCATCTGTATAATAGCTTGCACCCTATTCCACTCTTAGATCTTATATTTGCATGTTCGATTCATTTAATTCTTCATAATGTTTCTAAATATATTAGCCCGTATTCTAAGTATTTTGGTTTTATTGATTCATTTTTCCATTCCTTATATATTAGTTCCCTCATTTACTATCTTGTTCAAATTTTCAATCGTTAATGAAATACTTTTTATTCATTCACTCAAGTTCAAATACAATTTTTTATACTTGTAGTGGTGACACTTGATGTTAATACAGGTTTTTTAAATATTAATTCAATAATTAAATTAAATTGGGGCTAATTAATTTTAGTTTTATATGGGAGAAACATTTTCACAATAGGGGCAAGGTATGCAATATAGTTATTTCGTCGCATTTGGCTTAAAATAAGTGATAACATATTTCATAAAAACAGCTGATTTTATGTTATTGGTTATGTAACAGCTGTTTTAACGTAAAGGTTGTGTGTTACTCCATTTGTGTTAATTGGAATTATTTATTAAGAAGTAACTAAAATAAAATTTGCTGTGTTGGTCTAAATATTTTTGGTTAATTGTTCACCTGTTAGGCCTACAAGCTATATCCTACAGATTCTATTTTTGTTCTTATTTCATTTCTCATAGAAATTCAAGCTTTCTGTGTGGTCACTTTTCCTTCTTCATTCGCTTTCTCCATTATCATTGGCATAACAATTTCTCTCCGTTCGGAAGCAAACTTGTGGATAATTTCCCTGTTTCCACGTGTGATCCTCCCTAACAATGGGTGTACTTTAACCCTAGCTTTGTTCTTATCGCTGCTAATCTTAGTATTCGATATGTGACTGTTTAAACCCTAATAGCTAATTATACAATATAAATATGGGAATTCATAGAAATAATCTAGATAGTGAAGATGATAAATCTGGTGGAAACCTTTCCTCATTAGTGCCTCTCTCTTTACAGCCCCATAACCGAGATATTTTAACATGACTCGTACACTTTCAATGAATCCATAACATTATCGCTTGGGTATTACGATCAGCTGACAAAGATGTGCGCGTGTGACTGTCGTGTATAATATATGCGTCATTTCAACGGATCTAAACAACATGCAAATTGGTGTCATTATAGCGAAGTGGAGCTAGGTCACTAATGACGTCATCTTGATGCCTTAAGGCGACCGAACGTTTTCATCGCCAATATTTTGGGCCCGCTTTCTTGTCCCGCAACGACGTTAATCCCGTAGCGTTGTGTTTTCTTTTCAAGTTAGAGAACGCACGTTTTTAAATAATATTTTACAGAAAAAACTAAACATAACTACAGAGAGTTTGTTATTATTAGTTGTGTAGTGGTTTGTAGTTTGTCATATGTGCACGTTATACATGGGGCAGTATATACTCAGAGGCTTTGTTAGTGGCTTGAGATATTACGCTACTGTTTCACATGGTTTATATTAAATATATAGCCCATACTAAAGCAGTAGGAACCACTACTACTAGCAGTAGGAGGCCACACTAAAGCAGTAGGAAGCAGTACTACTATCAGTAGGAGGCCATACTAAAGCAGTAGGAACCACTACTACTAGCAGTAGGAGGCCACACTAAAGCAGTAGGAAGCAGTACTACTATCAGTAGGAGGCCATACTAAAGCAGTAGGAACCACTACTACTAGCAGTAGGAGGCCACACTAAAGCAGTAAGAAGCAGTACTACTATCAGTAGGAGGCCACACTAAAGCAGTAGGAACCACTACTACTAGCAGTAGGAGGCCACACTAAAGCAGTAGGAAGCAGTACTACTATCAGTAGGAGGCCATACTAAAGCAGTAGGAACCACTACTACTAGCAGTAGGAGGCCACACTAAAGCAGTAGGAAGCAGTACTACTATCAGTAGGAGGCCATACTAAAGCAGTAGGAACCACTACTACTAGCAGTAGGAGGCCACACTAAAGCAGTACTACTATCAGTAGGAGGCCACACTAAAGCAGTAGGAACCACTACTACTAGCAGTAGGAGGCCACACTAAAGCAGTAGGAAGCAGTACTACTATCAGTAGGAGGCCACACTAAAGCAGTAGGAACCACTACTACTAGCAGTAGGAGGCCACACTAAAGCAGTAGGAAGCAGTACTACTATCAGTAGGAGGCCACACTAAAGCAGTAGGAACCACTACTACTAGCAGTAGGAGGCCACACTAAAGCAGTAGGAACCACTACTACTAGCAGTAGGAGGCCACACTAAAGCAGTAGGAAGCACTACGACTAAAGCAGTACTACTAGCAGTAGGAGGCCATACTAAAGCAGTAGGAACCACTACTACTAGCAGTAGGAGGCCACACTAAAGCAGTAGGAAGCAGTACTACTATCAGTAGGAGGCCACACTAAAGCAGTAGGAACCACTACTACTAGCAGTAGGAGGCCACACTAAATCAGTAGGAACCACTACTACTAGCAGTAGGAGGCCACACTAAAGCAGTAGGAACCACTACTACTAGCAGTAGGAGGCCACACTAAAGCAGTAGGAAGCAGTACTACTATCAGTAGGAGGCCACACTAAAGCAGTAGGAACCACTACTACTAGCAGTAGGAGGCCACACTAAAGCAGTAGGAAGCAGTACTACTATCAGTAGGAGGCCATACTAAAGCAGTAGGAACCACTACTACTAGCAGTAGGAGGCCACACTAAAGCAGTAGGAAGCAGTACTACTATCAGTAGGAGGCCACACTAAAGCAGTAGGAACCACTACTACTAGCAGTAGGAGGCCACACTAAAGCAGTAGGAAGCAGTACTACTATCAGTAGGAGGCCATACTAAAGCAGTACTACTATCAGTAGGAGGCCATACTAAAGCAGTAGGAAGCAGTACTACTAGCAGTAGGAGGCCATACTAAAGCAGTACTACTATCATTAGGAGGCCATACTAAAGCAGTACTACTAGCAGTAGGAGGCCATACTAAAGCAGTACTACTAGCAGTAGGAGGCCATACTAAAGCAGTAGGAAGCAGTACTACTAGCAGTAGGAGGCCACACTAAAGCAGTACTACTATCAGTAGGAGGCCATACTAAAGCAGTAGGAAGCAGTACTACTAGCAGTAGGAGGCCATACTAAAGTAGTACTACTATCAGTAGGAGGCCACACTAAAGCAGTACTACTATCAGTAGGAGGCCATACTAAAGCAGTAGGAAGCAGTACTACTAGCAGTAGGAGGCCATACTAAAGCAGTACTACTATCAGTAGGAGGCCATGCTAAAGCAGTAGGAAGCAGTACTACTATCAGTAGGAGGCCATACAAAAGCAGTAGGAAGCAGTACTACTATCAGTAGGAGGCCATACTAAAGCAGTAGGAAGCAGTACTACTATCAGTAGGAGGCCATACTAAAGCAGTACTACTATCAGTAGGAGGCCATACTAAAGCAGTACTACTAGCAGTAGGAGGCCATACTGAAGCAGTACTACTAGCAGTAGGAGGCCATACTAAAGCAGTAGGAAGCAGTACTACTATCAGTAGGAGGCCATACTAAAGCAGTACTACTAGCAGTAGGAGGCCACACTAAAGCAGTACTAATATCAGTAGGAGGCCATACTAAAGCAGTAGGAAGCAGTACTACTAGCAGTAGGAGGCCATACTAAAGCAGTACTACTATCAGTAGGAGGCCATACTAAAGCAGTACTACTAGCAGTAGGAGGCCATACGAAAGCAGTAGGAAGCAGTACTACTATCAGTAGGAGGCCATACTAAAGCAGTACTACTAGCAGTAGGAGGCCATACTAAAGCAGTAGAAAGCAGTACTACTAGCAGTAGGAGGCCCTACTAAAGCAGTAGGAAGCAGTACTACTAGCAGTAGGAGGCCATACTAAAACAGTACTACTAGCAGTAGGAGGCCATACTAAAGCTGTACTACTAGCAGTAGGAGGCCATACTAAAGCAGTACTACTAGCAGTAGGAGGCCATACTAAAGCAGTAGGAAGCAGTACTACTAGCAGTAGGAGGCCATACTAAAGCAGTACTACTAGCAGTAGGAGGCCATACTAAAGCAGTACTACTAGCAGTAGGAGGCCATACTAAAGCAGTAGGAAGCAGTACTACTAGCAGTAGGAGGCCATACTAAAGCAGTACTACTAGCAGTAGGAGGCCATACTAAAGCAGTAGGAAGCAGTACTACTAGCAGTAGGAGGCCATACTAAAGCAGTACTACTAGCAGTAGGAGGCCATACTAAAGCAGTAGGAAGCAGTACTACTAGCAGTAGGAGGCCATACTAAAGCAGTACTACTAGCAGTAGGAGGCCATACTAAAGCAGTAGGAAGCAGTACTACTAGCAGTAGGAGGCCATACTAAAGCAGTACTACTAGCAGTAGGAGGCCATACTAAAGCAGTACTACTAGCAGTAGGTGGCCATACTAAAGCAGTAGGAAGCAGTACTACTAGCAGTAGGAGGCCATACTAAAGCAGTACTACTAGCAGTAGGAGGCCATACTAAAGCAGTACTACTAGCAGTAGGAGGCCATACTAAAGCAGTACTACTAGCAGTAGGAGGCCATACTAAAGCAGTTGGAAGCAGTACTACTATCAGTAGGAGGCCATACTAAAGCAGTACTACTAGCAGTAGGAGGCCACACTAAAGCAGTACTACTAGCAGTAGGAGGCCATACTAAAGCAGTAGGAAGCAGTACTACTAGCAGTAGGAGGCCATACTAAAGCAGTACTACTAGCAGTAGGAGGCCATACTAAAGCAGTACTACTAGCAGTAGGAGGCCATACTAAAGCAGTAGGAAGCAGTACTACTAGCAGTAGGAGGCCATACTAAAGCAGTACTACTAGCAGTAGGAGGCCATACTAAAGCAGTAGGAAGCAGTACTACTAGCAGTAGGAGGCCATACTAAAGCAGTACTACTAGCAGTAGGAGGCCATACTAAAGCAGTAGGAAGCAGTACTACTAGCAGTAGGAGGCCATACTAAAGCAGTACTACTAGCAGTAGGAGGCCATACTAAAGCAGTACTACTAGCAGTAGGAGGCCATACTAAAGCAGTAGGAAGCAGTACTACTAGCAGTAGGAGGCCATACTAAAGCAGTAGGAAGCAGTACTACTAGCAGTAGGAGGCCATACTAAAGCAGTACTACTAGCAGTAGGAGGCCATACTAAAGCAGTACTACTAGCAGTAGGAGGCCATACTAAAGCAGTAGGAAGCAGTACTACTATCAGTAGGAGGCCATACTAAAGCAGTACTACTAGCAGTAGGAGGCCATACTAAAGCAGTACTACTAGCAGTAGGAGGCCATACTAAAGCAGTACTACTAGCAGTAGGAGGCCATACTAAAGCAGTAGGAAGCAGTACTACTATTAGTAGGAGGCCATACTAAAGCAGTACTACTAGCAGTAGGAGGCCATACTAAAGCAGTACTACTAGCAGTAGGAGGCCATACTAAAGCAGTACTACTAGCAGTAGGAGGCCATACTAAAGCAGTACTACTAGCAGTAGGAGGCCATACTAAAGCAGTAGGAAGCAGTACTACTATTAGTAGGAGGCCATACTAAAGCAGTACTACTAGCAGTAGGAGGCCATACTAAAGCAGTACTACTAGCAGTAGGAGGCCATACTAAAGCAGTACTACTAGCAGTAGGAGGCCATACTAAAGCAGTACTACTAGCAGTAGGAGGCCATACTAAAGCAGTAGGAAGCAGTACTACTATCAGTAGGAGGCCATACTAAAGCAGTACTACTAGCAGTATGTGTGTGTGTGTGTGTGTGTGTGTGTGTGTGTGTGTGTGTGTGTGTGTGTGTGTGTGTGTGTGTGTGTGTGTGTGCTCGCGCGCGTGACTTCTATTGAAAAGTTACTTTGTTTTTTTTTAAAGTACTTGGTAAGAATATTAAAAAGGATTAGATATAATTGTATATAGTATTACTTGATGTTTATTTTTTTTAAACATTTTTGAGTGGTATTGATGTTTACTTACTTTGGTAAAGCTATATAATTAGAAAAGTGGCTCCTTTAGTCTAATAGATGTCTAGTATCGGCTTTAGGGTTGTTTGGTACATATTGTACTAGCTACATGAAAACGTTTATATGTTATGCAATATTTTATGATAACCGATCATCTAGAATGTTTTTAAGATAATTAAAGGATGTAGAGTACTCTAAGGTAAATTACAGGGCTCATAATAATTTTCTGGAATAAAGTTGTCGATTTTTTTGTTGTAAAAGGTCTGTTTTGTACAAACATGAGCGATTATTGGGCAACTAATTAACTAGAAGCGTATTAACAACATTTAATAGTTCTCCCGCTATATGCCTATATCTTGTCAGGGCGTCCAGAAAAGGTAACGCAACACTTTAGAGAAGTCGTTTGCTAACGGGCTTCCACCGATAGCTTGGTTAAATGAAATAAATCATCAATACTACCATCTGCCCATCTCTCGTACGAAACCGTTCCGTTCCCCATCTTGGGTGGCCGATTCCGCGTAATCGATAAAATATTAATAAAACTAGAAGCAATGTTTTACTTTTATTAGCTTAGAATAGGTCTTGTACGGCGGAATATTTAGCATCGAATGGATTGAACGACTCGGGCATGCGTACAAGGCGGGGTAATAAAGTAAAGTAGTTGTAGTTGGTGCAACATGTGTAGAAGCGACCAGCTGTTGCCAGTGCAGTCATGGCAACGGGGAAACAGGTTCGTATTATTGGAAGAGAGTTTGCCACAGAGCGAAATGATCTCAACACGTGAAGCCCAGGAATTATTTTAAAATGACATAGACAATCGGAACACGGATGACTGGCTAAGGTGGTGGGCTTTAACCGTTATTGTATGCTTGTGGATGAACATAGGTATCCTATGTTGTGAAACTGTTATATTTGTCTCCTACACCTTAATACTACTACGAGTATATTGCAAAAAAAAAAATTATACTTGACGATGTAAATGACTTCAGGAAATATACACAACTTGGCGCTGCTTCTTCAAAATTACCAAATTTCAAAACAAACACACACACACAGATATAGGCCTACCTACATACTGACTCAGAGAGAGGACAGCGAGAGCGACAGAGAGACAGAAAAGAGACAACACAAACACACACCACACACACACACACACACACACACACACACACACACACACACACACACACACACACACACACACACACACACACACACACACAGACACCACACACACACCACACACACACACACACACACACACACACACCACACACACACCACACACACACACACACACACCACACACACACACACACACACACACACACACCACCACCACCACCACCACCACCACCACCACTACCACACGCACACACATGTGCACATTCATATAAAGTTACTAATAAGTACATTCGGCACACCTGTGTTATGCGGAAAATTTTAGAAGCATGAAGAAAGATGGTGTCTTAGACTACCAGTCTTGCAGTCTGTGCTCCTTGTCAGAGTACGCAAAGGTAGACCCTTGTATAGAGATATCTACAATCTAAACATATGAAACCCTAACCCCCCTAGAATCGAACCTCAAACCTGTGCCCCCTCGGGTCATGCCAGAAATGTGGACTTGGTGCTACGACCCGTGCTGCCAGTATGTAAGAGTCTTGCAACCTTACTGTATGTCTTAGGTGGTCACCGGCCTACCCCTGGGACGAGACGACGTACAAGGCACCGCTTTTCCAGATCTACTCGGGACCAGTAGAACCTTCCGAACGGCCAGATCCCCTCAGGCCTGACCCTCAGACCCTTTGGACTTGGTGCTACGACCCGTGATGCCAGTATGTAAGAGTCTTGCGACCTTACTGTATGGCTTAGGTGGTCACCGGCCTACCCCTGGGACGAGACGACGTACAAGGCACCGCTTTTCCAGATCTACTCGGGACCAGTAGAACCTTCCGAACGGCCAGATATACGGCACCTGCAAATCCCCTCAGGCCTGACCCTCAGACCCTTTGGACTTGGTGCTACGACCCGTGCTGCCAGTATGTAAGAGTCTTGCGACCTTACTGTATGGCTTAGGTGGTCACCGGCCTACCCCTGGGACGAGACGACGTACAAGGCACCGCTTTTCCAGATCTACTCGGGACCAGTAGAACCTTCCGAACGGCCAGATCCCCTCAGGCCTGACCCTCAGACCCTTTGGACTTGGTGCTACGACCCGTGCTGCCAGTATGTAAGAGTCTTGCAACCTTACTATATGGCTTAGGTGGTCACCGGCCTACCCCTGGGACGAGACGACGTACAAGGCACCGCTTTTCCAGATCTACTCGGGACCAGTAGAACCTTCCGAACGACCAGATATACGGCACCTGCAAATCCCCTCAGGCCTGACCCTCAGACCCTTTGGACTTGGCCCTAAACTAAACTTGCGACACTTTGAGATGACTAACATGTGAAATAAATAATAACAATAAAACTACTAATGCACATTTCTTGCTTCCGAATTGCAAGTGATTGTCACTGCGCAGACACCAACAGCAGCAAGGCCGGAGAGAAGAATGCACGCTATTAATCTCAGATTATCTTTGCAATCATTTATCAATTTATTCCGATTGAAATAATTGCCGGTGATATCTCATAATAAATCGCTAGAGATATAACTCGAGGCAAGTCAAACTGTATTATTAGTGATTTAATTTATTTTAATGGGCGGAGCGTTACTGGAGACGTGCTAATGGTTGGCTTTACTTGTGACTGTGGGGAAGCTGTTGTCTAAGAGAATCTTGCGTACTTCAGGAGGTTTCGTTATATAGCCTACCCGAGGAAGATCACAGTACTTTCATTATAAACAAGTAATGTTAAGAGAAATTGTTTAACGTCAATTCCTACTTGGGTAAAAAAACAAAAAAATATTTTAGTTACTTAATTATTAAGTAGTTGGACGCAAGAAGCAAGAGTAGGCGTACACCAATGGGGAGCGAGGTGTAGAAGTGGTGGGGGGGGTGGCTATTAGTGTATAAAGAAGAACTCAAAGTTTGGGGAAACTAATTAAGTTTTGAAAATGGAGTCTCTTCGAAACGCTCAACACAGGAAAATACTGTAACGTTAGGGAAGGCAGGAAACTGTACTCAAATATATAGCAATATTACTAACGGAAACGAAGATGAGATATTAAAAATATGATTGGAATATTTTGAACCCTAATAAACCTTGGCAGCCTTCCCGCCAATGAGTCTCTTGTTAGAAATCTTATTACGAGTAAGTAGCTCTATCTTTTGTTATATGAATATCTTCATCAGTTATTTGAAACCTACTAAAAATGTTATAGATAATGTTAGCACACTTTATTATGGACGTCAGCACATGTATTAGCATTTTTGACACAACGTAGCCTACTCTAGAATAACAGCTTGTATTGCTGACTAACACTAACTCTAGGAAAACTGGCTAAGTAAAATATTGTCCTTTGTGAATAACAAAATGTGTGGAAACGTATGTTTATTACTAGTGGATTAAAGTACAGTAGGAATTACAAGTAACCAATAAAATCAATTATTAGGAAGGAAATACACACGATTCTTATTTAGGAGATATTACAAGTTAATATTAAAACAAAAATAACTCGGCAATAATAATATTATGATTTATAAATATAAATATATAATAATAGTAAGATATCCAGTAGGTGACTGGAGAAACTCCGAGGCGGGGAGGGTTTATTGGTGGTTGGTGCAAGTAGCCCAGCGCCAGTGGTCATTCCCAATCTATACATAGCATAGAAAAAATAAGAGAATCAGAAAACAATATAATAAAATGGTAAACACTTAGCAACGTGGTGCGAATGAGGTTTATTATTTTTAATTTTAAATAAATAAAACCTTTTAACAACAAAAACATTTGATTTAAATCCTCAATCACATTTCGACTGCAAAGTAATCATCCTCAGAGGCAAGTATTACAAGAATAACTACTTAAGAGTTTTATTTATTTTAAAAAATACTAAAATTACTAAATGAAAAAACAGAAAATAAAAACTGAATCCAGACAATACAAGATTGAACAAATGTAATGAGAATGAGCAGGCTTTAAACGTTGAATAAGAGATAAATTTTTAATAACTAACTCCGAAATGGAATAATAGAAAACAGAATTATAACACGGGATAGAGTAAGTGTCATTTTATAAAATCAATTTAGAATTATTTATTTCCTTCTATTAGTTCTCACTCACCTTATATATATCTCGTTCAAAGTTTCAATTAATACTTTTTATTTATGCACTCAAGTTTAAATACATTTTGTTAACTTGTAGTGGATGACACTTGATATAATAGAGTTTTAAAAAAATATTAATTCAATTTAACAAGTTCAGCACGGCTGGCGTACTGCCACGCTCTGAGTTCTTTTACGAGGCACTGAGAGCGTGCCGGTGCGCTCCCCGCTTCCCTTCTGAGAGACGGGAGCGCATCGGCACGCTCACTCCCAGTCTAACTGAAACTTCTCTACTGGCGATACGCGTTTGTATAAAGGTTTGATTTTTACGTTAGTGCTTCAGAAGAGTTTGGAGAAAATGGTGACTGAGTCGTTTTTAAATCCGACCATTCCAAGTTAAATTTTGATGCTTCAACTGAAACAGTGCTTCAGGGAGTTTTATGAATAAATTTAATTTGGTTTAATTTTTATATTTTGTTGTTTTTTTTACTTTGAATCACTTAACGCCGCAAAATATCCGGTAAAAACAACTATCATAAAAAAAACTAAGCTTTTTGAACTAACGCAAGGATAAACGATAACTGTCCTATTAGAGTGAATGAACCAACTCGAGGTGGGAACAGACTATTGTAAATATGAGCCATTGACAAAATGCTTGGACGCCCGGAAACCTAATTTGTCATCATAATATTGTAATAAACAAATGTCAGCTAATCTCGGCTTTAAATAGTCTCGGACGTGATATATACATTATCTATGTCTGCGTTCACATTATCGATCTCTATAGCTTTGTGAAACACATGACATAAACAGAAACAAACATTGCGAGTTATAAATGTAGTGTTAATTTTAGTATGTAGTATATTATACTAGTAGGTAATTTGGATTTTTATGTATATTATCTTTTTTCTGTCTCTTTTATTGTGTTTTATTATTTGTCATACAGTATTTTATCATTTGTATTTCTTTTTTTTAATTGTGACCCGATAATTGAACAATATTTTAACGTCTAATACACTGTTTTAATGTCCTCAATAAACCTGTATACGTTAGAAATAAAATTATTGAGATGAAAAAAACGGGCAGATCCTACGACAAACTATGCAACCCGCATAGCGTTCCACTGCCGTCAGAGGTGGAAGTTAAGGAAAAAACGTACAGTAGTTTGATGAGATGATTAATATCGCCGCCGTGCTGAATGTGTTTTAATAAAATTAGAAATAGCTACTTCGTCGCATTTGGCTTAAAATAAGTGATAAGTTATAGTTTCATAAAACAGATGATTTTATGTTATAGGTTATATGGTAGAAACAGCTGCTTTAACACATAGGCTATGCTACTTTATTTATGTTAATTGTAATTATTTAATAAATGTAACAAAAGTGAAATTTTTAATTGTTGACTTTAGTAGGAATTGACTTAAAACATTTTATGATTTGAGGTTTAGAAAAAAAATAAACTAGCAAAAACTCACAAGAGCATAACCAGCTTAAGTATTGTTGCGTGGGTGAAGTTATTATTGGGACCCCCGCTCCGCCGAAGCAGTTTCTCACAGGCAAAGTCAAGTCGTGGCGCTCCAGACAACCAGTTCGAAATAACAATTCTCCGGCGTCTCTCCGTACAAAGGGAAATAATTAAATATTGGTTCAGCCTTTGAAAGCGATAATTCAGGTACAAGTTCAATACTGTGTAATTATTCTTAAAATGGAGTCGTAATGATATATATTTAGTGCCCTGCTGACAGCGCGCTCAGACGCACGCGCTCGGTAAAAGGGTTTGGAAGGCATGAATAATGTCTTGGCATCACCCATTCAGTGGTTACCATTCAGTGATATATTCGCTGCGGAGCGAACGTCTTGGGAAAATAAATACGACTATACTACTGTAACTTTAAAAGTGTAATTTTGAACTGTATTAGACATTCTAAAGATGGAGAACTTTTTCAATTCCTGGTATTATCTTACCACTCTTCTTATATATTATATATATATATATATATATGGTATTCAAATTTTCAGTCGTTATTAAAATAATTTTAATTCGTCCACTCAAGTTCAAATACATTTTTTTAAACCTGTAGTGGATGGCACTTGATGTTAATACATTTTTTTCAAATATTAATTTATTATTTTATTGAATTAATTTTAGTGTTATATGGGAGAAAAACTTTTCACAAAAGGGGCAAGGTATGCAATATAGTTATTTCGTCCCGTTTGGCTTAAAATAAGTTATAACATATGTTTTCACATAGGTATAGGTTTAACGCATAGGTTATGCTACTTTATTTATATTACTTATAGTAAAATTATTCTTGGTTGACCTAAGTAGGAACTGCCTTTAAATAATTTTGGTTTATATTATTTATTGGACTTTAAATGACTTAAATTTGTAGATATTTTCAGAATTTCGATGGGTACCAACATAGTGACACCTTTTCTATTTAAGAACCGGATTATGTGGGTAGTATTATAGTGGATAACAACTGCTTTACTGAAATGTATGGGTAAAAATATGGGAAATATGGGAAATGTGAAATGTTTATTGTCTTATTTAAATGTAGAATAATTACTTTAGAGGCTATATAGCTGATTTGGGCGTCCGACAAGAACTAATGAATCATACTAGCTGGGCGAAAAGTTGCAAAAGTCACTTTATTATTATTTTAACGATCAAATAAAAGATCTGGTTTTAACATAGCGTTAAGTTTAATTACCTCGCTATAAACCCGCCGCACTATTACGCCCGACAATATTTGTCCAACTTTTATCGCGGGAAGAATTTTAATACTAACTGGACCAAAAGCAAGCTCTCTCACTGCCTCTAAATAACGTGGGCACTGTAAGGTTTTACATGGAAACAGGTTGTGTCGGGCTCCGAGCGGCGATAAAAAAGCGAAACCTCCTGTTGGGCCAACATTCATCCAGAGCAGACAGGAAAACGCGTCCCCATTTCTGTGTCGCTTCTAAACACCTTTATGTCTTCATTTTATTTCTAAAAGAAAGTCTTTTAAAGCTCTAAGACAGTGCTTCACGGGTTTCAGAGATGTTAACGAAGGCCAGGTTTCACGACGAGACACTCCGACGCGTGACGGTCGGGCAATGCAGATTGCATAAACACTGTAATCAAGGAGCTGGTACCTGCATCAAATATTGTTAAAAGTCTAAACCTTGACCTATCAAGTGAAAAACTCTACTCTCTACTCTGATGCAGGGAACGTATTTATCTACTCGCCTTAGTTCTTCAGGTGTTGGGTTAACGACTATGGGAGGTAGAACCTCTTTATGGCTTTGTTAGAGGAGATATACTCGAGGTATGTCAACTAGCGCACACGAAGCCATGATCTGGCAAAGAGGTTGGAACTGGATGTAGAGAACTTATTTCTCTACTCGCGTTAGTTCTTCAGGTATTGAGTTAATGACTCTGGTAGGTACAACCTCTTTATGACTTTGATAGAGAGGAGATATACTTGAGGTATGCCAACTAGCGCACACGAAGCCATGATCTGGCAAAGAGGTTGGAACTGGAAGTAGAGAACTTATTTCTCTACTCGCGTTAGTTCTTCAGGTATTGAGTTAATGACTCTGGTAGGTACAACCTCTTTATGACTTTGATAGAGAGGAGATATACTTGAGGTATGCCAACTAGCGCACACGAAGCCATGATCTGGCAAAGAGGTTGGAACTGGATGTAGAGAACTTATTTCTCTACTCGCGTTAGTTCTTCAGGTATTGAGTTAATGACTTTGATATAGAGGCGATATACTTGAGGTATGCCAACTAGCGCACACGAAGCCATGATCTGGCAAAGAGGTTGGAACTGGATATAGAGAACTTATTTCTCTACTCGCGTTAGTTCTTCAGGTATTGAGTTAATGACTCTGGTAGGTACAATCTCTTTATGACTTTGATAGAGAGGAGATATACTTGAGGTATGCCAACTAGCGCACACGAAGCCATGATCTGGCAAAGAGGTTGGAACTGGATGTAGAGAACTTATTTCTCTACTCGCGTTAGTTCTTCAGGTATTGAGTTAATGACTGTGGTAGGTACAACCTCTTTATGACTTTGATAGAGAGGAGATATACTTGAGGTATGCCAACTAGCGCACACGAAGCCATGATCTGGCAAAGAGGTTGGAACTGGATGTAGAGAACTTATTTCTCTACTCGCGTTAGTTCTTCAGGTATTGAGTTAATGACTCTGGTAGGTACAACCTCTTTATGACTTTGATAGAGAGGAGATATACTTGAGGTATGCCAACTAGCGCACACGAAGCCATGATCTGGCAAAGAGGTTGGAACTGGAAGTAGAGAACTTATTTCTCTACTCGCGTTAGTTCTTCAGGTATTGAGTTAATGACTCTGGTAGATACAACCACTTTATGACTTTGATAGAGAGGAGATATACTTGAGGTATGCCAACTAGCGCACACGAAGCCATGATCTGGCAAAGAGGTTGGAACTGGATATAGAGAACTTATTTCTCTACTCGCGTTAGTTCTTTAGGTGTTGAGTTAATGACTCTGGTAGGTACAATCTCTTTATGACTTTGATAGAGAGGAGATATACTTGAGGTATGCCAACTAGCGCACACGAAGCCATGATCTGGCAAAGAGGTTGGAACTGGATGTAGAGAACTTATTTCTCTACTCGCGTTAGTTCTTCAGGTATTGAGTTAATGACTTTGATAGAGAGGAGATATACTTGAGGTATGCCAACCAGCGCACACGAAGTCGTCCACGGTAATTATCTTTTATACAAAGAATATTCACAACCCTTTATATGCGTTTACACTGATTACCTTAAGAAGGCCCAGAAAAATTTAGCATATAGACTATTTAATTTCGAACTCTAGTTGGAAATTTGGGATTTTTGTTAATATAAGATTTGCTCGTTGCCACCAAAAAAGTGATTAAGAAACAATCATTGTTTTATTCTCAAAACCGTCATTTTTATCAACAGTCACTTGTAAAATCTATGATCTACCAAAACTCTAATGGTAATAGCCCAAAAACCATCTATTCATAATGATTTCTTTGTTTTTACCAATTCATGTTGATAAATCCTAAGATGTACCAACATAAGGGGTCTATAGGGGAGCACATACACAAATAATATAAGCAAAGTAACATAACCTATCCGTTAAAACAGCTTTTCAACCACCAATTTTAAACGTGAAATCAGCTGTTTAATGAAATCATATGTTATCACTTATTTTAATGTTATCACTTATTTTAAGCAAAAACATATATATATATATATATATATATATATATAAAGGAATTGAATTAAAAAAATTAACTTTATAAAACATTTTAGATTAAAATCAATATAGATATTAGACAAGAACAATTATAATTTAAAAATATGATCATTACATTTATCGAGACTAATACGTATTTTAACGTAGTCGAATTTTTGGTAGCGGGAGCGCCAATTACTCCAAATCAGCTGTTTATTCAGAAATAAGAAACACTGTCAGATACCACGCATAAGCATGGCATTTATGCAATTATGATATGTAATTAAATAAAGCTTGAAATTAGTAATTAAAATCAATTTTTCACAGATCTCTAATCAAGAATGTAGGTTCGCCTAATGAGATAATTTTATTAGATTAACAAGATCTCTTAACGCTTCGGCTGACTGGGAGCTCCCGCGCCTTCTAGGGAGTCGCGCCCAGAGAAGAGCATTTAGTAAATGAACACTCTATAATAACTACTTGTCCTTTTGCCCCACGCTTTAATAGTGTATCCTTGTAGAGTGCAGCTACTTTTTGCCCCACGCTTTAATAGTGTATCCTTGTAGAGTGCAGCTACGTTTTGCCCCACGCTTTAATAGTGTATCCTTGTAGAGTGCAGCTACTTTTTGCCCCACGCTTTAATAGTGTATCCTTGTAGAGTGCAGCTACGTTTTGCCCCACGCTTTAATAGTGTATCCTTGTAGAGTGCAGCTACGTTTTGCCCCACGCTTTAATAGTGTATCCTTGTAGAGTGCAGCTACGTTTTGCCCCACGCTTTAATAGTGTATCCTTGTAGAGTGCAGCTACGTTTTGCCCCACGCTTTAATAGTGTATCCTTGTAGAGTGCAGCTACGTTTTGCCCCACGCTTTAATAGTGTATCCTTGTAGAGTGCAGCTACGTTTTGCCCCACGCTTTAATAGTGTATCCTTGTAGAGTGCAGCTACGTTTTGCACCACGCTTTAATAGTGTATCCTTGTAGAGTGCAGCTACGTTTTGCCCCACGCTTTAATAGTGTATCCTTGTAGAGTGCAGCTACGTTTTGCCCCACGCTTTAATAGTGTATCCTTGTAGAGTGCAGCTACGTTTTGCCCCACGCTTTAATAGTGTATCCTTGTAGAGTGCAGCTACGTTTTGCCCCACGCTTTAATAGTGTATCCTTGTAGAGTGCAGCTACATTATGCCCCACGCTTTAATAGTGTATCCTTGTAGAGTGCAGCTACTTTTTGCCCCACGCTTTAATAGTGTATCCTTGTAGAGTGCAGCTACTTTTTGCCCCACGCTTTAATAGTGTATCCTTGTAGAGTGCAGCTACTTTTTGCACCACGCTTTAATAGTGTATCCTTGTAGAGTGCAGCTACTTTTTGCCCCACGCTTTAATAGTGTATCCTTGTAGAGTGCAGCTACTTTTTGCCCCACGCTTTAATAGTGTATCCTTGTAGAGTGCAGCTACTTTTTGCCCCACGCTTTAATAGTGTATCCTTGTAGAGTGCAGCTACGTTTTGCCCCACGCTTTAATAGTGTATCCTTGTAGAGTGCAGCTACTTTTTGCCCCACGCTTTAATAGTGTATCCTTGTAGAGTGCAGCTACTTTTTGCCCCACGCTTTAATAGTGTATCCTTGTAGAGTGCAGCTACTTTTTGCCTCACGCTTTAATAGTGTATCCTTGTAGAGTGCAGCTACTTTTTGCCCCACGCTTTAATAGTGTATCCTTGTAGAGTGCAGCTACGTTTTGCCCCACGCTTTAATAGTGTATCCTTGTAGAGTGCAGCTACGTTTTGCCTCACGCTTTAATAGTGTATCCTTGTAGAGTGCAGCTACTTTTTGCCCCACGCTTTAATAGTGTATCCTTGTAGAGTGCAGCTACTTTTTGCCTCACGCTTTAATAGTGTATCCTTGTAGAGTGCAGCTACTTTTTGCCCCACGCTTTAATAGTGTATCCTTGTAGAGTGCAGCTACTTTTTGCCCCACGCTTTAATAGTGTATCCTTGTAGAGTGCAGCTACTTTTTGCCTCACGCTTTAATAGTGTATCCTTGTAGAGTGCAGCTACTTTTTGCCCCACGCTTTAATAGTGTATCCTTGTAGAGTGCAGCTACTTTTTGCCCCACGCTTTAATAATGTATCCTTGTAGAGTGCAGCTACTTTTTGCGTTTTGTGAGTCACACTAATAGGTTACTGTTGTAGAAAGCATGGTAGCTCTTGAGCATAAGGTAGTATAAATCCCTATGAAAAGATTTAAACTATCGAGTTGATTTGGTATGTTAATGGTGATTTGATAAGGGTATATAGTACCTCTTCCACGATCTAACGTCCTTCTCAAGAACTCAAAGTAGCTGTTTACTGAGGGTAGTCTAGAGTCAGCCTATTGAAACCATTAACCCAACCCCCGAATCCAACCTAAAACTCAAGACTCTCGTCCAGGACTCGAAATAGGGGGCTAGGTACCAGTCTTGCAGACTCTTGTGACCTCACTGTAACACCTGGATTGGGATGCCTCCGGGACGTGACGAACTCCAACCAGACACTACGGTTTCCAGAACTAGTCCAGGGACCAGTAGAAACTTCCTAACGGCCAGCTGTTTCATACCTTCACTACCGCGTCTGTTTCGTTAGATAGTGTTATCGGACCTTTTCCACTCATGGTCCTAGAACTCATTCCGTGAGACCAAAAGAGCGGCTTAGGCAATCCAATAGGACCTTCATCCACTCTTGGTCTTAGAACCCATCCCGTGAGACCAAAAGAGCGGCTTAGGCAATCCAATAGGACCTTTATCCACTCTTGGTCTTAGAACCCATCCCGTGAGACAAAAAGAGCGTTTTAGATAGGGCAATCGAACCTTTATCCAATCTCGGTTGACGGGACTTGGTCCTAGAATCCACCCCTTGAGACCAAAAGAGCGGCTTAGGCAATCCAATAGGACCTTTATCCACTCTTGGTCTTAGAACCCATCCCGTGAGACCAAAAGAGCGGCTTAGGCAATCCAATAGGACCTTTATCCACTCTTGGTCTTAGAACCCATCCCGTGAGACCAAAAGAGCGGCTTAGGCAATCCTATAGTACCTTTATCCACTCTTGGTCTTACAACCCATCCCGTGAGACAAAGAGAGCGTTTTAGATAGGGCAATCGAACCTTTATCCAATCTCGGTTGACGGGACTTGGTCCTAGAATCCACCCCGTGAGACCAAAAGAGCGGCTTAGGCAATCCAATAGGACCTTTATCCACTCTTGGTCTTAGAACCCATCCCGTGAGACCAAAAGAGCGGCTTAGGCAATCCAATAGGACCTTTATCCACTCTTGGTCTTAGAACCCATCCCGTGAGACCAAAAGAGCGGCTTAGGCAATCCAATAGGACCTTTATCCACTCTTGGTCTTAGAACCCATCCCGTGAGACCAAAAGAGCGGCTTAGGCAATCCTATAGGACCTTTATCCACTCTTGGTCTTAGAACCCATCCCGTGAGACAAAAAGAGCGTTTTAGATAGGGCAATCGAACCTTTATCCAATCTCGGTTGACGGGACTTGGTCCTAGAATCCACCCCTTGAGACCAAAAGAGCGGCTTAGGCAATCCAATAGGACCTTCATCCTTTCTTGGTCTTAGAATCCATTCCGTGAGACCAAAAGAGCGGCTTAGGCAATCCAATAGGACCTTTATCCACTCTTGGTCTTAGAACCCATTCCGTGAGACCAAAAGAGCGGCTTAGGCAATCCAATAGGACCTTCATCCACTCTTGGTCTTAGAATCCATACCGTGAGACCAAAAGAGCGGCTTAGGCAATCCAATAGGACCTTCATCCACTCTTGGTCTTAGAATCCATTCCGTGAGACCAAAAGAGCAAGCTATCGAAGCTTTGTCAAGGTATTACCCTTCAAGGTATCGAAGCTTTGTCAAGGTATTACCCTTCAAGCTATCGAAGCTTTGTCAAGGTATTACCCTTCAAGCTATCGAAGCTTTGTCAAGGTATTACCCTTTAAGCTATCGAAGCTTTGTCAAGGTATTACCCTTCAAGCTATCGAAGCTTTGTCAAGGTATTACCCTTCAAGCTATCGAAGCTTTGTCAAGGTATTACTCTTTAAGCTATCGAAGCTTTGTCAAGGTATTACCCTTTAAGCTATCGAAGCTTTGTCAAGGTATTACCCTTCAAGCTATCGAAGCTTTGTCAAGGTATTACCCTTCAAGCTATCGAAGCTTTGTCAAGGTATTACCCTTCAAGCTATCGAAGCTTTGTCAAGGTATTACCCTTCAAGCTATCGAAGCTTTGTCAAGGTATTACCCTTCACGGTATCGAAGCTTTGTCAAGGTATTACCCTTCAAGCTATCGAAGCTTTGTCAAGGTATTACCCTTCAAGTTATCGAAGCTTTGTCAAGGTATTACCCTTCAAGCTATCGAAGCTTTGTCAAGGTATTACCCTCCAAGTTATCGAAGCTTTGTCAAGGTATTACCCTTCAAGCTATCGAAGCTTTGTCAAGGTATTACCCTCCAAGCTATCGAAGCTTTGTCAAGGTATTACCCTTCAAGCTATCGAAGCTTTGTCAAGGTATTACCCTTCACGGTATCGAAGCTTTGTCAAGGTATTACCCTTCAAGCTATCGAAGCTTTGTCAAGGTATTACCCTTCAAGTTATCGAAGCTTTGTCAAGGTATTACCCTTCAAGCTATCGAAGCTTTGTCAAGGTATTACCCTCCAAGTTATCGAAGCTTTGTCAAGGTATTACCCTTCAAGCTATCGAAGCTTTGTCAAGGTATTACCCTCCAAGTTATCGAAGCTTTGTCAAGGTATTACCCTTCAAGCTATCGAAGCTTTGTCAAGGTATTACCCTCCAAGTTATCGAAGCTTTGTCAAGGTATTACCCTTCAAGCTATCGAAGCTTTGTCAAGGTATTACCCTTCACGGTATCGAAGCTTTGTCAAGGTATTACCCTCCAAGTTATCGAAGCTTTGTCAAGGTATTACCCTTCAAGCTATCGAAGCTTTGTCAAGGTATTACCCTTCACGGTATCGAAGCTTTGTCAAGGTATTACCCTCCAAGTTATCGAAGCTTTGTCAAGGTATTACCCTTCAAGCTATCGAAGCTTTGTCAAGGTATTACCCTTCACGGTATCGAAGCTTTGTCAAGGTATTACCCTCCAAGCTATCGAAGCTTTGTCAAGGTATTACCCTTCAAGCTATCGAAGCTTTGTCAAGGTATTACCCTCCAAGTTATCGAAGCTTTGTCAAGGTATTACCCTTCAAGCTATCGAAGCTTTGTCAAGGTATTACCCTCCAAGCTATCGAAGCTTTGTCAAGGTATTACCCTCCAAGTTATCGAAGCTTTGTCAAGGTATTACCCTTCAAGCTATCGAAGCTTTGTCAAGGTATTACCCTTCAAGCTATCGAAGCTTTGTCAAGGTATTACCCTCCAAGCTATCGAAGCTTTGTCAAGGTATTACCCTTCAAGCTATCGAAGCTTTGTCAAGGTATTACCCTCCAAGCTATCGAAGCTTTGTCAAGGTATTACCCTCCAAGTTATCGAAGCTTTGTCAAGGTATTACCCTTCAAGCTATCGAAGCTTTGTCAAGGTATTACCCTCCAAGCTATCGAAGCTTTGTCAAGGTATTACCCTCCAAGTTATCGAAGCTTTGTCAAGGTATTACCCTTCAAGCTATCGAAGCTTTGTCAAGGTATTACCCTTCAAGCTATCGAAGCTTTGTCAAGGTATTACCCTTCACGGTATCGAAGCTTTGTCAAGGTATTACCCTTCAAGCTATCGAAGCTTTGTCAAGGTATTACCCTTCACGGTATCGAAGCTTTGTCAAGGTATTACCCTCCAAGCTATCGAAGCTTTGTCAAGGTATTACCCTCCAAGTTATCGAAGCTTTGTCAAGGTATTACCCTCCAAGCTATCGAAGCTTTGTCAAGGTATTACCCTTCAAGCTATCGAAGCTTTGTCAAGGTATTACCCTCCAAGCTATCGAAGCTTTGTCAAGGTATTACCCTCCAAGTTATCGAAGCTTTGTCAAGGTATTACCCTTCAAGCTATCGAAGCTTTGTCAAGGTATTACCCTTCAAGCTATCGAAGCTTTGTCAAGGTATTACCCTTCAAGCTATCGAAGCTTTGTCAAGGTAATACCCTTCAAGCTATCGAAGCTTTGTCAAGGTATTACCCTTCAAGCTATCGAAGCTTTGTCAAGGTAATACCCTTCAAGCTATCGAAGCTTTGTCAAGGTATTACCCTCCAAGTTATCGAAGCTTTGTCAAGGTATTACCCTTCAAGCTATCGAAGCTTTGTCAAGGTATTACCCTTCAAGCTATCGAAGCTTTGTCAAGGTATTACCCTTCAAGCTATCGAAGCTTTGTCAAGGTATTACCCTTTAAGCTATCGAAGCTTTGTCAAGGTATTACCCTCCAAGGTATCGAAGCTTTGTCAAGGTATTACCCTTCAAGCTATCGAAGCTTTGTCAAGGTATTACCCTCCAAGTTATCGAAGCTTTGTCAAGGTATTACCCTTCAAGCTATCGAAGCTTTGTCAAGGTATTACCCTTCAAGCTATCGAAGCTTTGTCAAGGTATTACCCTTCAAGCTATCGAAGCTTTGTCAAGGTATTACCCTCCAAGTTATCGAAGCTTTGTCAAGGTATTACCCTTTAAGCTATCGAAGCTTTTTCAAGGTATTACCCTTCAAGCTATCGAAGCTTTGTCAAGGTATTACCCTTCAAGCTATCGAAGCTTTGTCAAGGTATTACCCTTCAAGCTATCGAAGCTTTGTCAAGGTATTACCCTTCAAGCTATCGAAGCTTTGTCAAGATATTACCCTTCAAGCTATCGAAGCTTTGTCAAGGTATTACCCTTCAAGCTATCGAAGCTTTGTCAAGGTATTACCCTTCACGGTATCGAAGCTTTGTCAAGGTATTACCCTTCAAGGTATCGAAGCGTTGTCAAGGTATTACCCTTCAAGGTATCGAATCTTTTTATTTTTTACCGATGCTATTAACGGAATAAAACATTTCTTTAGAATAGAAGCTTCCCAAAAGTTGATCTAGCTTCCAGACTAGGCTTAAGTTATTTACCTCTTCCAGATACGACCTAGTTGTATTCCCACGGATACAATGGCTCGTGCAGCCCGACCCTCGAGGACTCGGTCATGCTCCACACGTCCCGACAAAAGCCAAATCGCGCCTCGGTAGAATGAGGTCGCCATTATAGCAGTGGGAAGAGACTATTTACATGTCGGAGCGTGGCATAGAGATGGCTCATTGCTGAAGTATGTGCATAGATAATGTTAGAACGCGTGCTCGCCGTCAGCCTGATGCTTTGTGTACAGGGTGTCTTGTAAAGTATGTTCGTCTTGATGACGTAATTACATGTGGCAAAGTTGATGGTTTTTAAATTTAAATGCGAAATACTTGAATTTCTCATTTTTAAAGTAATTGTTTTAAATAGAATGCATCCAATAATAAAACACTTACAGCATGCATGTTTAGCGCCTAGGCGAATATTGCAATGTAAGTATAACAAAGGGGGAATAACTGAAATAGTAATACAGCAACTGAAATATGTTATAATAAATTTAATAATAAAATTTATAATAAATTAGAATAATTGAAGGCAACATTTGGATTTGAATTTGTAGACCTAAGTCACATTTCTAAAATATATAGGCTACTGTTTGAAACATTTTCAATTACAATAACACAAAAATAGCTTTTAACAACATTAATTTTGTATTACGTTTATGTACATTCTGGTTGTAAAGGGACCATCCTTAGAGACAAAGTAACACTGAGGATGTATTGTTTACAATGTTACATTGTAAAAAAATTAATTTTGTATTAAGTTTATGTACATTCTGGTTGTAAAGGAACCATCCTTAGAGACAAAGTAACACTGAGGATGTATTGTTTACAATGTTACATTGTAACAACATTAATTTTGTAATAAGTTTATGTACATTCTGGTTGTAAAGGAACCATCCTTAGAGACAAAGTAACACTGAGGATGTATTGTTTACAATGTTACATTGTAACAACATTAATTTTGTATTAAGTTTATGTACATTCTGGTTGTAAAGGGACCATCCCTAGAGACAAAGTAACACTGATGATGTATTGTTTACAATGTTACATTGTAACAACATTAATTTTGTATTAAGTTTATGTACATTCTGGTTGTAAAGGAACCACCCTTAGAGATAAAGTAACACTGAGGATGTATTGTTTACAATGTTACATTGTAACAAAATTAATTTTGTATTAAGTTTATGTACATTCTGGTTGTAAAGGAACCATCCTTAGAGACAAAGTAACACTGAGGATGTATTGTTTACAATGTTACATTGTAACAACATTAATTTTGTATTACGTTTATGTACATTCTGGTTGTAAAGGAACCATCCTTAGAGACAAAGTAACACTGAGGATGTATTGTTTACAATGTTACATTGTAACAACATTAATTTTGTATTAAGTTTATGTACATTCTGGTTGTAAAGGGACCATCCCTAGAGACAAAGTAACACTGATGATGTATTGTTTACAATGTTACATTGTAACAACATTAATTTTGTATTAAGTTTATGTACATTCTGGTTGTAAAGGAACCACCCTTAGAGATAAAGTAACACTGAGGATGTATTGTTTACAATGTTACATTGTAACAAAATTAATTTTGTATTAAGTTTATGTACATTCTGGTTGTAAAGGAACCATCCTTAGAGACAAAGTAACACTGAGGATGTATTGTTTACAATGTTACATTGTAACAACA
Organism: Prosapia bicincta; assembly: GCA_036971475.1. Taxonomy (NCBI): domain Eukaryota; kingdom Metazoa; phylum Arthropoda; class Insecta; order Hemiptera; family Cercopidae; genus Prosapia; species Prosapia bicincta. Next base: position 138,673 of record JBAIZL010000062.1, read on the forward strand.
TTAATTTTGTATTACGTTTATGTACATTCTGGTTGTAAGGGAACCATCCTTAGAGACAAAATAACACTGAGGATGTATTGTTTACAATATTACATTGTAACAACATTAATTTTGTATTAAGTTTATGTACATTCTGGTTGTAAAGGGACCATCCTTAGAGACAAAGTAACACTGAGGATGTATTGTTTACAATGTTACATTGTAACAACATTAATTTTGTATTAGGTTTATGTACATTCTGGTTGTAAAGGAAACCATCCTTAGAGACAAAGTAACACTGAGGATGTATTGTTTACAATGTTACATTGTAACAACATTAATTTTGTATTAAGTTTATGTACATTCTGGTTGTAAAGGGACCATCCTTAGAGACAAAGTAACACTGAGGATGTATTGTTTACAATGTTACATTGTAACAACATTAATTTTGTATTACGTTTATGTACATTCTGGTTGTAAAGGAACCACCCTTAGAGACAAAGTAACACTGTGGATGTATTGTTTACAATGTTACACTGTAACAACATTAATTTTGTATTAAGTTTATGTAAATTCTGGTTGTAAAGGAACCATCCTTAGAGACAAATTAACACTGAGGATGTATTGTATACAATGTTACATTGTAACAAAATTAATTTTGTATAAAGTTTATGTACATTCTGGTTGTAAAGGAACCATCCTTATAGACAAAGTAACACTGAGGATGTATTGTTTACAATGTTACATTGTAACAACATTAATTTTGTATTAAGTTTATGTAAATTCTGGTTGTAAAGGAACCATCCTTAGAGACAAATTAACACTGAGGATGTATTGTTTACAATGTTACATTGTAACAAAATTAATTTTGTATTAAGTTTATGTACATTCTGGTTGTAAAGGAACCATCCTTAGAGACAAAGTAACACTGAGGATGTATTGTTTACAATGTTACATTGTAACAACATTAATTTTGTATTACGTTTATGTACATTCTGGTTGTAAAGGAAACCATCCTTAGAGACAAAGTAACACTGAGGATGTATTGTTTGCAATGTTACATTGTAACAACATTAATTTTGTATTAAGTTTATGTACATTCTGGTTGTAAAGGGACCATCCTTAGAGACAAAGTAACACTGAGGATGTATTGTTTACAATGTTACATTGTAACAACATTAATTTTGTATTACGTTTATGTACATTCTGGTTGTAAAGGAACCACCCTTAGAGACAAAGTAACACTGTGGATGTATTGTTTACAATGTTACATTGTAACAACATTAATTTTGTAATACGTTTATGTACATTCTGGTTGTAAAGGAACCATCCTTAGAGACAAAGTAACACTGAGGATGTATTATTTACAATGTTACACTGTAACAACATTAATTTTGTATTAAGTTTATGTAAATTCTGGTTGTAAAGGAACCATCCTTAGAGACAAATTAACACTGAGGATGTATTGTATACAATGTTACATTGTAACAAAATTAATTTTGTATTAAGTTTATGTACATTCTGGTTGTAAAGGAACCATCCTTAGAGACAAAGTAACACTGAGGATGTATTGTTTACAATGTTACATTGTAACAACATTAATTTTGTATTAAGTTTATGTAAATTCTGGTTGTAAAGGAACCATCCTTAGAGACAAATTAACACTGAGGATGTATTGTTTACAATGTTACATTGTAACACAATTAATTTTGTATTAAGTTTATGTACATTCTGGTTGTAAAGGAACCATCCTTAGAGACAAATTAACACTGAGGATGTATTGTTTACAATGTTACATTGTAACAACATTAATTTTGTATTAAGTTTATGTACATTCTGGTTGTAAAGGAACCATCCTTAGAGACAAAGTAACACTGAGGATGTATTATTTACAATGTTACACTGTAACAACATTAATTTTGTATTAAGTTTATGTAAATTCTGGTTGTAAAGGAACCATCCTTAGAGACAAATTAACACTGAGGATGTATTGTTTACAATGTTACATTGTAACAAAATTAATTTTGTATTATGTTTATGTACATTCTGGTTGTAAAGGAACCATCCTTATAGACAAAGTAACACTGAGGATGTATTGTTTACAATGTTACATTGTAACAACAATAATTTTGTATTAAGTTTATGTACATTCTGGTTGTAAAGGAACCATCCTTAGAGACAAAGTAACACTGAGGATGTATTGTTTACAATGTTACATTGTAACAACATTAATTTTGTATTACGTTTATGTACATTCTGGTTGTAAAGGAACCATCCTTAGAGACAAAGTAACACTGAGGATGTATTGTTTACAATGTTACATTGTAACAACATTAATTTTGTATTACGTTTATGTACATTCTGGTTGTAAAGGAACCATCCTTAGAGACAAAGTAACACTGAGGATGTATTATTTACAATGTTACACTGTAACAACAATAATTTTGTATTAAGTTTATGTAAATTCTGGTTGTAAAGGAACCATCCTTAGAGACAAAGTATCACTGAGGATGAATTGTTTACAATGTTACATTGTAACAACATTAATTTTGTATTAAGTTTATGTACATTCTGGTTGTAAAGGAACCATTCTTAGAGACAAAGTAACACTGAGGATGTATTGTTTACAATGTTACATTGTAACAACATTAATTTTGTATTACGTTTATGTACATTCTGGTTGTAAAGGAACCATCCTTAGAGACAAAGTAACACTGAGGATGTATTGTTTACAATGTTACATTGTAACAACATTAATTTTGTATTAAGTTTATGTAAATTCTGGTTGTAAAGGAACTATATATTTTACCATATAACCTATAACACAAAATCAGCTGTTATGAAATCATATGTTATCACTTATTTTAAGCCAAATGGGACGAAATAACTATATTGCATTCTTTGTCTTTTTTGTGAAATGTTTTCCTCCCATATAAAACAAAAATTAATTTTTTAAATTTAATATATGAATTATTATTTGAAGAAACTGTTTTAACATGAAGTGTCATCCACTAGGTTTATAAAAATGTATTTGAATTTTATTTCATGATAAATATTTTATTAAAGATTGAAAATTTGAACAACGTATATATAAGGAATATGTGAACTAATAGTAGGGTATGGATAAAAAGATTAGAACATAGCCAATGCTAAATAATAATTAGGGTCTGATCGTTTCTGTATTGTCCAGAACAAAAATAAAAAACTGGACTTTTGTCTTGAAAATATATAGAAAGTATCTTGGCACAGCGTTTTTCTATTTATGAAGCAGGTTTGAAAATAAAATATATAGGCCTGGTCAAACAAGGAAAAAATGCAAAAAATATATTTAAAAAATAATAATATTGATATATAAAATAATAAAAAAATAAAAACTAATTTCGAATATTTATCACATTTTTATAAAATTAATATGATTAACACACAGAAAGCTATAATTAGGAAAACAAAATCTACAATAGATTAGAAGGTGTATAAAGATGCGTGTATTAATATTGCAGGCTTAACAACGGCTTTGCTAATATGGATGTGCACTGGGTTATGGTAAATATTAAGATATTAAAACAGGTAACTATAAATTTAACAATGCCATCTGGATTTATGTCCGTTGTAATTGACAAGCTGTGGGAATAGAATGTCAGCTCAATAAGGCAATGTGTTCATTCTGTTTGCTAGTGCACGATATTGTACATTCATGTTTAGCTGTAAACATTAACACCGGATCCCTTCTATTTACGATTATTTGTAGTAAAGTAGTATTTTTTTAATTGTAAAGATTTCATCAATTTTTTTTGCGTCTTTGTGACTTTGTGCAAATCTAAATACAATAAATGAAGTAAAATGTTATTAAATATTGTCTAAAAATGTGAAAAGTTGTATTGTCTCATCCGAAACGCGTTATTTTTACGTCTATTAAGAAACTTGTGGTTCTAAAACCGTTCAAAGTGAAGAGCATGAAATTACTAAGCCTACTACTTCAGCCAGACGCCCCCAACAAAATGCGTTTTTATAATTTTACTCCAACATTTTATGATTAATTCGGTTGATTACAAATAATTATACACAATAAAATTTCAAACCACTTCTAACTAGTTTTAAAACATGTTTTTTATAAACTGTATTGGTTTTTGTTTTTAAATATGCGAATTTATGTGTTGTCTGAAAAATAATGTAGTAAATATGTTTTCATTACCAGCTTGGACTCGAAGTGTACAACAATGTTTGCTTGATGCAATGACCGAATTTATTGACTGTAACTCAATCAAACCCATACGTTGATGGTTGCCAATCAAATTACTTGACATAGAAAATCCAGAAACATATATAATTACTAACAAAGCTCTATTAAATGTCTGTCTACATAAATAGCTGTTAATTATATTTTCAATAAATTTCTTAAAATATGGCTGTAAAATAATGAACATAATATTTTCTAGGGGTTCGTTGTATAATTTTGTCGGTAAAATATATTTGTAGTTTTTTCTTTATGGTATTTAATAATTTCTTTCGAAATGAAATTTCCTAGGTAGGAAATTGAACGAGCTTACAACTAAAGTGAAATTTTGTAAGTAGCAACTTGAACGAGCCAACAATTAAAGTGAAAATTTCAATAAAACGTACACGTTGAAATTTTGAAATAAAACTTGTATACGAAGGGACATATAATAATACGATTTACTATTTAAAAAATGTTTAAATAAGAATCGGTTTAAGGAGTGTTTCATGTTTAAGAGTTTTGTTGTAGCCATATTCAACAGCAAACCTATTTGAACGGATTTTGTTCATGAAATAACTAAATGTAAAGAGGCAGCAGTAAAACTTTCAGGGGCGTCAACTAAAATGCGATTTGAAAATACAGTAAACTCCCGATTATCCGTGGGGGGTTTAACCGGTTTGCGGATTATCCGGGGTCTGCCATTGTTTTCAAATATCCAATTTTTATTCCAATCAGATTCATGTGTTTAAATTTCCAAACGGTAAATTACGGCACGGCGTAAATACATATTAGGCTTAATAGAAGTTACGATGAAGGGAATAGATATGTACGTACTAATTTTTACATTGAAAGAGAAGCATCCCGACGCGGGCCAGCGAAATAAAAGGGCGAGCAGACTACTGTATATTAGAGACAATGACAAAATGCTTGGACGCCCGAAAACCTAATGTGTATCGTAAGATTGTAAACAAATGTCAGCTAATCTCGACTATAAATAGTCTAGGACGTGACATATGCTTTATCTATATCTGCCATAGACATTATCGATCTTTATGGCTTTGTGACACAAGTAAACACTGTGTGACAAGATGGTTCTCAAGACACTTAGATCGCACATTAAAACTAAATCAATGCTCACAAAAAAAAAAAAACAAACGAAAGTGACAGATTTTTTTGTATTATGTGTAAAGGAAATTACATATGTACATACATACTTACTTTTGACATATACTTATGTACGTATTGTAAATAGTTAGACATATAAATGTACATGTTATAATCCGTCAAATACATCCACATTTTAAATTATTTTCTGTATTTATTTTGCCCTCTGAAGATTATTTGTGAATTGCATTAACCGGGGTCATTATGTGTGTAACTTATGGTATAATGATCGATTATCGATCGTTATGCGTATTCTTTGTTCATAGCGGATTATCCGGGGAATTCGGTTATCCGGTGTTGCTGGGCCACCCTATTCCACGGATAATCGGGAGTTTACTGTATGTGTCACGGTAAAATTGTTAATAGAATTTATTATTATTTTTATTATATTAAAACGTATCTAATAAATATTATCAAGGGTTAACTATATCTGCCTCAACTTCAACACCGACTCCCAGAAGATTTATAAAATCTCTCGTGATTCAGCAAAATATCTCACAATTTCAGTAATAAGTTTCACTATTTCAATAATACTTCTAATAACTTTTAATAATATATCCCTAAATTTCATCAGTATCTCCCACACTTTCAATTCAATCTGTCACAGCTTTAATAATATATCCCTACATTTCATCAGTATCTCCCACACTTTCAATTCAATCTGTCACAGCTTTAATAATATATCCCTAAATTTCATCAGTGCCTCCCACACTTTCAATTCAATCTGTCACAGCTTCAATAATATATATATATATCCCTAAATTTCAACATTATTTCTCCAAACCTTAATATTATCTCCCACAATTTCAACATTGTCTCCAAACCTTTCTATATTATCTCCCACAGTTTTAATACAATCTTCCACAATTCCAATAATATATCCTACAATATCAATAATATTTCTTACAACTTGAATAATATCTCCCACAATTTCAACAGTTTATTAATTCAACAACTATTAATTCAATCTCACACAATTTCAGTATTTTGCACAGTTTCAATATTATTTCTCCAACCTACATAGTATCTCCTATAATTTCCACATTATCTAAATAATTTCAATGTTATATCCCACAGCTTCAATTCGATCTAAAATTTCAATAATATGTCCCACTATATCAATTATATTTCCTACAACATTAATAATATACCATAATTTCAATATTATCTTCGACAACTTTATAGGCACACCGTTTCATTTGTGCACTACTAACTTCATATTACTTTCAAGGAATTTCACTTCCTCAAGCTACACATTAACATACTTTAATGACTCACTCGGTCACGTAGCGCCTTTTACAAAGTATTACTAATTATATTTGTGCAGCACTAACTTACCCAGAAGTAGCAGAGGAAAACAAGCATAAAAATGTCTACATTTCATATTACTTTCAAGGAATTTCACTTCCTCAAGCTACACTTTAACATACTTTAATGACTCATTCAATCACGTAGCGCCTTTTACAAAGTATTACTAATTATATTTGTGCAGTACTAACTTACCCAGAAGTAGCAGAGGAAAACAAGCATAAAAATGTCTACATTTCATATTACTTTCAAGGAATTTCACTTCCTCAAGCTACACTTTAACATACTTTAATGACTCATTCAATCACGTAGCGCCTTTTACACACTATTACTAATTATATTTGTGCAGTACTAACTTACCCAGAAGTAGCAGAGGAAAACAAGCATAAAAATGTCTACATTTCATATTACTTTCAAGGAATTTCACTTCCTCAAGCTACACATTAACATACTTTAATGACTCACTCGGTCACGTAGCGCCTTTTACAAAGTATTACTAATTATATTTGTGCAGCACTAACTTACCCAGAAGTAGCAGAGGAAAACAAGCATAAAAATGTCTACATTTCATATTACTTTCAAGGAATTTCACTTCCTCAAGCTACACTTTAACATACTTTAATGACTCATTCAATCACGTAGCGCCTTTTACAAAGTATTACTAATTATATTTGTGCAGTACTAACTTACCCAGAAGTAGCAGAGGAAAACAAGCATAAAAATGCCTACATTTCATATTACTTTCAAGGAATTTCACTTCCTCAAGCTACACTTTAACATACTTTAATGACTCATTCAATCACGTAGCGCCTTTTACAAAGTATTACTAATTATATTTGTGCAGTACTAACTTACCCAGAAGTAGCAGAGGAAAACAAGCATAAAAATGTCTACATTTCATATTACTTTCAAGGAATTTCACTTCCTCAAGCTACACTTTAACATACTTTAATGACTCATTCAATCACGTAGCGCCTTTTACAAAGTATTACTAATTATATTTGTGCAGTACTAACTTACCCAGAAGTAGCAGAGGAAAACAAGCATAAAAATGTCTACATTTCATATTACTTTCAAGGAATTTCACTTCCTCAAGCTACACTTTAACATACTTTAATGACTCATTCAATCACGTAGCGCCTTTTACAAAGTATTACTAATTATATTTGTGCAGTACTAACTTACCCAGAAGTAGCAGAGGAAAACAAGCATAAAAATGTCTACATTTCATATTACTTTCAAGGAATTTCACTTCCTCAAGCTACACTTTAACATACTTTAATGACTCATTCAATCACGTAGCGCCTTTTACAAAGTATTGCTAATTATATTTGTGCAGTACTAACTTACCCAGAAGTAGCAGAGGAAAACAAGCATAAAAATGCCTACATTTCATATTACTTTCAAGGAATTTCACTTCCTCAAGCTACACTTTAACATACTTTAATGACTCATTCGGTCACGTAGCGCCTATTACAAAGTATTACTAATTATATTTGTGCAGTACTAACTTACCCAGAAGTAGCAGAGGAAAACAAGCATAAAAATGCCTACATTTCATATTACTTTCAAGGAATTTCACTTCCTCAAGCTACACATTAACATACTTTAATGACTCATTCGGTCACGTAGCGCCTATTACAAAGTATTACTAATTATATTTGTGCAGTACTAACTTACCCAGAGGTAGCAGAGGAAAACAAGCATAAAAATGCCTACATTTCATATTACTTTCAAGGAATTTCACTTCCTCAAGCTACACATTAACATACTTTAATGACTCACTCGGTCACGTAGCGCCTTTTACAAAGTATTACTAATTATATTTGTGCAGTACTAACTTACCCAGAAGTAGCAGAGGAAAACAAGCATAAAAATGCCTACATTTCATATTACTTTCAAGGAATTTCACTTCCTCAAGCTACACATTAACATACTTTAATGACTCACTCGGTCACGTAGCGCCTTTTACAAAGTATTACTAATTATATTTGTGCAGTACTAACTTACCCAGAAGTAGCAGAGGAAAACAAGCATAAAAATGTCTACATTTCATATTACTTTCAAGGAATTTCACTTCCTCAAGCTACACTTTAACATACTTTAATGACTCATTCAATCACGTAGCGCCTTTTACAAAGTATTACTAATTATATTTGTGCAGTACTAACTTACCCAGAAGTAGCAGAGGAAAACAAGCATAAAAATGTCTACATTTCATATTACTTTCAAGGAATTTCACTTCCTCAAGCTACACTTTAACATACTTTAATGACTCATTCAATCACGTAGCGCCTTTTACAAAGTATTACTAATTATATTTGTGCAGTACTAACTTACCCAGAAGTAGCAGAGGAAAACAAGCATAAAAATGTCTACATTTCATATTACTTTCAAGGAATTTCACTTCCTCAAGCTACACTTTAACATACTTTAATGACTCATTCAATCACGTAGCGCCTTTTACAAAGTATTACTAATTATATTTGTGCAGTACTAACTTACCCAGAAGTAGCAGAGGAAAACAAGCATAAAAATGTCTACATTTCATATTACTTTCAAGGAATTTCACTTCCTCAAGCTACACTTTAACATACTTTAATGACTCATTCAATCACGTAGCGCCTTTTACAAAGTATTGCTAATTATATTTGTGCAGTACTAACTTACCCAGAAGTAGCAGAGGAAAACAAGCATAAAAATGCCTACATTTCATATTACTTTCAAGGAATTTCACTTCCTCAAGCTACACTTTAACATACTTTAATGACTCATTCGGTCACGTAGCGCCTATTACAAAGTATTACTAATTATATTTGTGCAGTACTAACTTACCCAGAAGTAGCAGAGGAAAACAAGCATAAAAATGCCTACATTTCATATTACTTTCAAGGAATTTCACTTCCTCAAGCTACACATTAACATACTTTAATGACTCATTCGGTCACGTAGCGCCTATTACAAAGTATTACTAATTATATTTGTGCAGTACTAACTTACCCAGAGGTAGCAGAGGAAAACAAGCATAAAAATGCCTACATTTCATATTACTTTCAAGGAATTTCACTTCCTCAAGCTACACATTAACATACTTTAATGACTCACTCGGTCACGTAGCGCCTTTTACAAAGTATTACTAATTATATTTGTGCAGTACTAACTTACCCAGAAGTAGCAGAGGAAAACAAGCATAAAAATGCCTACATTTCATATTACTTTCAAGGAATTTCACTTCCTCAAGCTACACATTAACATACTTTAATGACTCATTCAATCACGTAGCGCCTTTTACAAAGTATTACTAATTATATTTGTGCAGTAATAACTTACCCAGAGGTAGCAGAGGAGAACAAGCATGAAAATGCCTACATTTCATATTACTTTCAAGGAATTTCACTTCCTCAAGCTACACATTAACATACTTTAATGACTCATTCAATCACGTAGCGCCTTTTTCAAAGTATTACTAATTATATTTGTGCAGTACTAACTTACCCAGAGGTAGCAGAGGAGAACAAGCATGAAAATGCCTACATTTCGTATTACTTTCAAGGAATTTCACTTCCTCAAGCTACACTTTAACATACTTTAATGACTCATTCAATCACGTAGCGCCTTTTACAAAGTATTGCTAATTATATTTGTGCAGTACTAACTTACCCAGAAGTAGCAGAGGAAAACAAGCATAAAAATGTCTACATTTCATATTACTTTCAAGGAATTTCACTTCCTCAAGCTACACTTTAACATACTTTAATGACTCATTCAATCACGTAGCGCCTTTTACAAAGTATTGCTAATTATATTTGTGCAGTACTAACTTACCCAGAAGTAGCAGAGGAAAACAAGCATAAAAATGCCTACATTTCATATTACTTTCAAGGAATTTCACTTCCTCAAGCTACACTTTAACATACTTTAATGACTCATTCAATCACGTAGCGCCTTTTACAAAGTATTGCTAATTATATTTGTGCAGTACTAACTTACCCAGAAGTAGCAGAGGAAAACAAGCATAAAAATGCCTACATTTCATATTACTTTCAAGGAATTTCACTTCCTCAAGCTACACTTTAACATACTTTAATGACTCATTCGGTCACGTAGCGCCTATTACAAAGTATTACTAATTATATTTGTGCAGTACTAACTTACCCAGAAGTAGCAGAGGAAAACAAGCATAAAAATGCCTACATTTCATATTACTTTCAAGGAATTTCACTTCCTCAAGCTACACATTAACATACTTTAATGACTCATTCGGTCACGTAGCGCCTATTACAAAGTATTACTAATTATATTTGTGCAGTACTAACTTACCCAGAGGTAGCAGAGGAAAACAAGCATAAAAATGCCTACATTTCATATTACTTTCAAGGAATTTCACTTCCTCAAGCTACACATTAACATACTTTAATGACTCACTCGGTCACGTAGCGCCTTTTACAAAGTATTACTAATTATATTTGTGCAGTACTAACTTACCCAGAAGTAGCAGAGGAAAACAAGCATAAAAATGCCTACATTTCATATTACTTTCAAGGAATTTCACTTCCTCAAGCTACACATTAACATACTTTAATGACTCATTCAATCACGTAGCGCCTTTTACAAAGTATTACTAATTATATTTGTGCAGTACTAACTTACCCAGAGGTAGCAGAGGAGAACAAGCATGAAAATGCCTACATTTCATATTACTTTCAAGGAATTTCACTTCCTCAAGCTACACATTAACATACTTTAATGACTCATTCAATCACGTAGCGCCTTTTTCAAAGTATTACTAATTATATTTGTGCAGTACTAACTTACCCAGAGGTAGCAGAGGAGAACAAGCATGAAAATGCCTACATTTCGTATTACTTTCAAGGAATTTCACTTCCTCAAGCTACACATTAACATACTTTAATGACCTATTCGGTCACGTAGAGCCTTTTACACACTATTACTACATATATTTGTGAACGGGTGCAGGATAAAAACAGCCTATAAATAAAAATATAAGAAATATAAAGTTAGATTTCGTCTCGTACCATTAGCACCCAGCCATTAAATCTGCGGCTTTATTAGCCCAACGTATGATATAATAAATGTTGCCGGACAGGTGGATATTAAACAACCTTCCCACGCCAAACAGACATACGTCGGACATTAACGAATGCTTCGACCTTGCGATGAGTGGAATCAAAACTGGTGCGGTGTGTTTTGAGATATGCAAATGTGTCTATCAATAAGGCTGTTGTTAATGTGTGACGTTGAGTGACGAAATCAGGACTTCAAGTCCTTCTTCGATAACCCGTCTGCAATGCATGACAGAAGTTGTTTTTCGTATTTTTAAACAAGGACGCGTTAGACGCAAAGATTGTTTGGCTGTTGTAATAATATCAGTTTGCAAACATGGCCTCAGTTGTTTGAAAAGTAATATACTTTTTTAGTACTTTACGATTCATTCATTTTTTCAACATTGCCATACAATAATAAGAGAAAGAGGGTGCGTGTAGATAGAACTATAACTTCAAACTCGTTTGAGCAATCAGGATCATAGGGATATGTCTACTCCTCTCACTGCAGCGTAGGAAGAAAGATAACGGAAAGCACATGGGCTTGTGTTAGATCATGATCCTTCCGTAATGGAAGAGAAACAAAACCATCCCTGTGACAAGTCAACAGCTACCAGAATAGTATAGTAGACACCTGTTCATCCCCGTAGGCCCACATCAGGTAAGCTAAGCTGCCCACGCCATTTCCCCTGTTTCCCCTACAAGGGGATCTTCAAAACTTTACTCTATCTATCCTAGATTCCATTTCCTTACAAGGGTTGTACGTTTGATGAAATCATATATTATCAGATATTTTAAGCCAAATGTAACTATATTGCATACTTTGTCCTTTTGGGGAAACGTTTTTCACCCATATAAAATTAAATTAACTCATTAAATTTAATTTATGAATTATTATTTGCAAAACCTATATTAACATCAAGTGTCATTCACTACAAGTTTTAAAAAGTGTAGATTTGATCTGAGTGGATGAGTAAAAGGTATTTGATTAACGATAGAAATTTTGAACAAGATAGAAGGAATTGATAAAAACAAATTGAAATACACGCTATATATATATATATGTACGTATCGTTAAAATATTTAAGGCAATGTCGGTTTCTTTGGGATTAAGGCGATTCTTACAGTATAGGATTAATATTTATAGTTGTTAATGTTCCTATTATACACATCTAACCATTTAAGGCAATGTCGGTTTCTTTGGGATTAAGGCGATTCTTACAGCATAGGATTAATATTTATAGTTGTTAATGTTCCTATTATACACAGCTAAACATTTAAGGCAATGTCGGTTTCTTTGGGATTAAGGCGATTTTTACAGTATAGGATTAATATTTATAGTTGTTAATGTTCCTATTATACACAGCTAAACATTTAAGGCAATGTCGGTTTCTTTGGGATTAAGGCGATTCTTACAGTATAGGATTAATATTTATAGTTGTTAATGTTCCTATTATACACAGCTAAACATTTAAGGCAATGTCGGTTTCTTTGGGATTAAGGCGATTCTTACAGTATAGGATTAATATTTATAGTTGTTGATGTTCCTATTATACACAGCTAAACATTTAAGGCAATGTCGGTTTCTTTGGGATTAAGGCGATTCTTACAGTATAGGATTAATATTTATAGTTGTTAATGTTCCTATTATACACAGCTAAACATTTAAGGCAATGTCGGTTTCTTTGGGATTAAGGCGATTCTTACAGTATAGGATTAATATTTATAGTTGTTAATGTTCCTATTATACACAGCTAAACATTTAAGGCAATGTCGGTTTCTTTGGGATTAAGGCGATTCTTACAGTATAGGATTAATATTTATAGTTGTTAATGTTCCTATTATACACAGCTAAACATTTAAGGCAATGTCGGTTTCTTTGGGATTAAGGCGATTCTTACAATATAGGATTAATATTTATAGTTGTTAATGTTCCTATTATACACATCTAAACATTTAAGGCAATGTCGGTTTCTTTGGGATTAAGGCGATTCTTACAGTATAGGATTAATATTTATAGTTGTTAATGTTCCTATTATACACACCTAAACATTTAAGGCAATGTCGGTTTCTTTGGGATTAAGGCGATTCTTACAGTATAGGATTAATATTTATAGTTGTTAATGTTCCTATTATACACATCTAAACATTTAAGGCAATGTCGGTTTCTTTGGGATTAAGGCGATTCTTACAGTATAGGATTAATATTTATAGTTGTTAATGTTCCTATTATACACAGCTAAACATTTAAGGCAATGTCGGTTTCTTTGGGATTAAGGCGATTCTTACAGTATAGGATTAATATTTATAGTTGTTAATGTTCCTATTATACACATCTAAACATTTAAGGCAATGTCGGTTTCTTTGGGATTAAGGCGATTCTTACAGTATAGGATTAATATTTATAGTTGTTAATGTTCCTATTATACACATCTAAACATTTAAGGCAATGTCGGTTTCTTTGGGATTAAGGCGATTCTTACAGTATAGGATTAATATTTATAGTTGTTAATGTTCCTATTATACACAGCTAAACATTTAAGGCAATGTCGGTTTCTTTGGGATTAAGGCGATTCTTACAGTATAGGATTAATATTTATAGTTGTTAATGTTCCTATTATACACAGCTAAACATTTAAGGCAATGTCGGTTTCTTTGGGATTAAGGCGATTCTTACAGTATAGGATTAATATTTATAGTTGTTAATGTTCCTATTATACACAGCTAAACATTTAAGGCAATGTCGGTTTCTTTGGGATTAAGGCGATTCTTACAGTATAGGATTAATATTTATAGTTGTTAATGTTCCTATTATACACAGCTAAACATTTAAGACAATGTCGCTTTCTTTGGGTTTAAGGCGATTCTTACAGTATAGGATTAATATTTATAGTTGTTAATGTTCCTATTATACACAGCTAAACATTTAAGGCAATGTCGGTTTCTTTGGGATTAGGGCGATTCTTACAGTATAGGAATAATATTTATAGTTGTTAATGTTCCTATTATACACAGCTAAACATTTAAGGCAATGTCGGTTTCTTTGGGATTAAGGCGATTCTTACAGTATAGGATTAATATTTATAGTTGTTAATGTTCCTATTATACACAGCTAAACATTTAAGGCAATGTCGGTTTCTTTGGGATTAGGGCGATTCTTACAGTATAGGAATAATATTTATAGTTGTTAATGTTCCTATTATACACAGCTAAACATTTAAGGCAATGTCGCTTTCTTTGGGATTAAGGCGATTCTTACAGTATAGGATTAATATTTATAGTTGTTAATGTTCCTATTATACACAGCTAAACATTTAAGGCAATGTCGCTTTCTTTGGGATTAAGGCGATTCTTACAGTATAGGATTAATATTTATAGTTGTTAATGTTCCTATTATACACAGCTAAACATTTAAGGCAATGTCGGTTTCTTTGGGATTAGGGCGATTCTTACAGTATAGGATTAATATTTATAGTTGTTAATGTTCCTATTATACACAGCTAAACATTTAAGGCAATGTCGCTTTCTTTGGGATTAAGGCGATTCTTACAGTATAGGATTAATATTTATAGTTGTTAATGTTCCTATTATACACAGCTAAACATTTAAGGCAATGTCGCTTTCTTTGGGATTAAGGCGATTCTTACAGTATAGGATTAATATTTATAGTTGTTAATGTTCCTATTATACACAGCTAAACATTTAAGGCAATGTCGGTTTCTTTGGGATTAAGGCGATTCTTACAGTATAGGATTAATATTTATAGTTGTTAATGTTCCTATTATACACAGCTAAACATTTAAGGCAATGTCGCTTTCTTTGGGAATAAGGCGATTCTTACAGTATAGGATTAATATTTATAGTTGTTAATGTTCCTATTATACACATCTAAACATTTAAGGCAATGTCGCTTTCTTTGGGAATAAGGCGATTCTTACAGTATAGGATTAATATTTATAGTTGTTAATGTTCCTATTATACACAGCTAAACACTTAAGGCAATGTCGGTTTCTTTGGGATTAAGGCGATTCTTACAGTATAGGATTAATATTTATAGTTGTTAATGTTCCTATTATACACAGCTAAACATTTAAGGCAATGTCGCTTTCTTTGGGATTAAGGCGATTCTTACAGTATAGGATTAATATTTATAGTTGTTAATGTTCCTATTATACACAGCTAAACATTTAAGGCAATGTCGGTTTCTTTGGGATTAAGGCGATTCTTACAGTATAGGATTAATATTTATAGTTGTTATGTTCCTATTATACACATCTAAACATTTAAGGCAATGTCGCTTTCTTTGGGATTAAGGCGATTCTTACAGTATAGGATTAATATTTATAGTTGTTGATGTTCCTATTATACACAGCTAAACATTTAAGGCAATGTCGCTTTCTTTGGGATTAAGGCGATTCTTACAGTATAGGATTAATATTTATAGTTGTTATGTTCCTATTATACACATCTAAACATTTAAGGCAATGTCGCTTTCTTTGGGATTAAGGCGATTCTTACAGTATAGGATTAATATTTATAGTTGTTATGTTCCTATTATACACAGCTAAACATTTAAGGCAATGTCGCTTTCTTTGGGATTAAGGCGATTCTTACAGTATAGGATTAATATTTATAGTTGTTAATGTTCCTATTATACACATCTAACCATTTAAGGCAATGTCGGTTTCTTTGGGATTAAGGCGATTCTTACAGTATAGGATTAATATTTATAGTTGTTAATGTTCCTATTATACACAGCTAAACATTTAAGGCAATGTCGGTTTCTTTGGGATTAAGGCGATTCTTACAGTATAGGATTAATATTTATAGTTGTTAATGTTCCTATTATACACAGCTAAACATTTAAGGCAATGTCGGTTTCTTTGGGATTAAGGCGATTCTTACAGTATAGGATTAATATTTATAGTTGTTAATGTTCCTATTATACACAGCTAAACATTTAAGGCAATGTCGCTTTCTTTGGGATTAAGGCGATTCTTACAGTATAGGATTAATATTTATAGTTGTTAATGTTCCTATTATACACAGCTAAACATTTAAGGCAATGTCGGTTTCTTTGGGATTAAGGCGATTCTTACAGTATAGGATTAATATTTATAGTTGTTAATGTTCCTATTATACACATCTAAACATTTAAGGCAATGTCGGTTTCTTTGGGTTTAAGGCGATTCTTACAGTATAGGATTAATATTTATAGTTGTTAATGTTCCTGTTATACACATCTAAACATTTAAGGCAATGTCGGTTTCTTTGGGATTAAGGCGATTCTTACAGTATATTATTAATATTTATAGTTGTTAATGTTCCTATTATACACATCTAAACATTTAAGGAAATGTCGGTTTCTTTGGGATTAAGGCGATTCTTACAGTATAGGATTAATATTTATAGTTGTTAATGTTCCTATTATACACAGCTAAACATTTAAGGCAATGTCGCTTTCTTTGGGATTAAGGCGATTCTTACAGTATAGGATTAATATTTATAGTTGTTAATGTTCCTATTATACACAGCTAAACATTTAAGGCAATGTCGGTTTCTTTGGGATTAAGGCTATTCTTACAGTATAGGATTGTTATTTATAGTTGTTAATGTTCCTATTATACACATCTAAACATTTAAGGCAATGTCGGTTTCTTTGGGATTAAGGCGATTCTTACAGTATAGGATTAATATTTATAGTTGTTAATGTTCCTATTATACACAGCTAAACATTTAAGGCAATGTCGGTTTCTTTGGGATTAAGGCGATTCTTACAGTATAGGATTAATATTTATAGTTGTTAATGTTCCTATTATACACAGCTAAACATTTAAGGCAATGTCGGTTTCTTTGGGATTAAGGCGATTCTTACAGTATAGGATTAATATTTATAGTTGTTAATGTTCCTATTATACACAGCTAATCATTTAAGGCAATGTCGGTTTCTTTGGGATTAAGGCGATTCTTACAGTATAGGATTAATATTTATAGTTGTTAATGTTCCTATTATACACAGCTAAACATTTAAGGCAATGTCGGTTTCTGTGGGATTAAGGCGATTCTTACAGTATAGGATTAATATTTATAGTTGTTAATGTTCCTATTATACACAGCTAAACATTTAAGGCAATGTCGGTTTCTTTGGGATTAAGGCGATTCTTACAGTATAGGATTAATATTTATAGTTGTTAATGTTCCTATTATACACATCTAAACATTTAAGGCAATGTCGGTTTCTTTGGGATTAAGGCGATTCTTACAGTATAGGATTAATATTTATAGTTGTTAATGTTCCTATTATACACAGCTAAACATTTAAGGCAATGTCGGTTTCTTTGGGATTAAGGCGATTCTTACAGTATAGGATTAATATTTATAGTTGTTAATGTTCCTATTATACACATCTAAACATTTAAGGCAATGTCGCTTTCTTTGGGATTAAGGCGATTCTTACAGTATAGGATTAATATTTATAGTTGTTAATGTTCCTATTATACACATCTAAACATTTAAGGCAATGTCGGTTTCTTTGGGATTAAGGCGATTCTTACAGTATAGGATTAATATTTATAGTTGTTAATGTTCCTATTATACACATCTAAACATTTAAGGCAATGTCGGTTTCTTTGGGATTAAGGCGATTCTTACAGTATAGGATTAATATTTATAGTTGTTAATGTTCCTATTATACACATCTAAACATTTAAGGCAATGTCGGTTTCTGTGGGATTAAGGCGATTCTTACAGCATAGGATTAATATTTATAGTTGTTAATGTTCCTATTATACACAGCTAAACATTTAAGGCAATGTCGGTTTCTTTGGGATTAAGGCGATTCTTACAGTATAGGATTAATATTTATAGTTGTTAATGTTCCTATTATACACATCTAAACATTTAAGGCAATGTCGGTTTCTTTGGGATTAAGGCGATTCTTACAGTATAGGATTAATATTTATAGTTGTTAATGTTCCTATTATACACATCTAAACATTTAAGGCAATGTCGGTTTCTTTGGGATTAAGGCGATTCTTACAGTATAGGATTAATATTTATAGTTGTTAATGTTCCTATTATACACAGCTAAACACTTAAGGCAATGTCGGTTTCTTTGGGATTAAGGCGATTCTTACAGTATAGGATTAATATTTATAGTTGTTAATGTTCCTATTATACACAGCTAAACATTTAAGGCAATGTCGCTTTCTTTGGGATTAAGGCGATTCTTACAGTATAGGATTAATATTAATAGTTGTTAATGTTCCTATTATACACAGCTAAACATTTAAGGCAATGTCGGTTTCTTTGGGATTAAGGCGATTCTTACAGTATAGGATTAATATTTATAGTTGTTATGTTCCTATTATACACAGCTAAACATTTAAGGCAATGTCGCTTTCTTTGGGATTAAGGCGATTCTTACAGTATAGGATTAATATTTATAGTTGTTAATGTTCCTATTATACACAGCTAAACATTTAAGGCAATGTCGCTTTCTTTGGGATTAAGGCGATTCTTACAGTATAGGATTAATATTTATAGTTGTTAATGTTCCTATTGTACACAGCTAAACATTTAAGGCAATGTCGCTTTCTTTGGGATTAAGGCGATTCTTACAGTATAGGATTAATATTTATAGTTGTTAATGTTCCTATTATACACAGCTAAACATTTAAGGCAATGTCGCTTTCTTTGGGATTAAGGCGATTCTTACAGTATATTATTAATATTTATAGTTGTTAATGTTCCTATTATACACAGCTAAACATTTAAGGCAATGTCGCTTTCTTTGGGATTAAGGCGATTCGTACAGTATAGGATTAATATTTATAGTTGTTAATGTTCCTATTATACACAGCTAAACATTTAAGGCAATGTCGCTTTCTTTGGGATTAAGGCGATTCTTACAGTATAGGATTAATATTTATAGTTGTTAATGTTCCTATTATACACATCTAAACATTTAAGGCAATGTCGGTTTCTTTGGGATTAAGGCGATTCTTACAGTATAGGATTAATATTTATGGTTGTTAATGTTCCTGTTATACACATCTAAACATTTAAGGCAATGTCGCTTTCTTTGGGATTAAGGCGATTCTTACAGTATAGGATTAATATTTATAGTTGTTAATGTTCCTATTATACACAGCTAAACATTTAAGGCAATGTCGCTTTCTTTGGGATTAAGGCGATTCTTACAGTATAGGATTAATATTTATAGTTGTTAATGTTCCTATTATACACAGCTAAACATTTAAGGCAATGTCGGTTTCTTTGGGATTAAGGCGATTCTTACAGTATAGGATTAATATTTATAGTTGTTAATGTTCCTATTATACACATCTAAACATTTAAGGCAATGTCGGTTTCTTTGGGATTAAGGCGATTCTTACAGTATAGGATTAATATTTATAGTTGTTAATGTTCCTATTATACACAGCTAAACATTTAAGGCAATGTCGGTTTCTTTGGGATTAAGGCGATTCTTACAGTATAGAATTAATATTTATAGTTGTTAATGTTCCTATTATACACAGCTAAACATTTAAGGCAATGTCGGTTTCTGTGGGATTAAGGCGATTCTTACAGTATAGGATTAATATTTATAGTTGTTAATGTTCCTATTATACACAGCTAAACATTTAAGGCAATGTCGGTTTCTTTGGGATTAAGGCGATTCTTACAGTATAGGATTAATATTTATAGTTGTTAATGTTCCTATTATACACATCTAAACATTTAAGGCAATGTCGGTTTCTTTGGGATTAAGGCGATTCTTACAGTATAGGATTAATATTTATAGTTGTTAATGTTCCTATTATACACAGCTAAACATTTAAGGCAATGTCGCTTTCTTTGGGATTAAGGCGATTCTTACAGTATAGGATTAATATTTATAGTTGTTAATGTTCCTATTATACACATCTAAACATTTAAGGCAATGTCGGTTTCTTTGGGATTAAGGCGATTCTTACAGTATAGGATTAATATTTATAGTTGTTAATGTTCCTATTATACACAGCTAAACATTTAAGGCAATGTCGCTTTCTTTGGGATTAAGGCGATTCTTACAGTATAGGATTAATATTTATAGTTGTTAATGTTCCTATTATACACATCTAAACATTTAAGGCAATGTCGCTTTCTTTGGGATTAAGGCGATTCTTACAGTATAGGATTAATATTTATAGTTGTTGATGTTCCTATTATACACAGCTAAACATTTAAGGCAATGTCGCTTTCTTTGGGATTAAGGCGATTCTTACAGTATAGGATTAATATTTATAGTTGTTAATGTTCCTATTATACACAGCTAAACATTTAAGGCAATGTCGCTTTCTTTGGGATTAAGGCGATTCTTACAGTATAGGATTAATATTTATAGTTGTTAATGTTCCTATTGTACACAGCTAAACATTTAAGGCAATGTCGCTTTCTTTGGGATTAAGGCGATTCTTACAGTATAGGATTAATATTTATAGTTGTTAATGTTCCTATTATACACAGCTAAACATTTAAGGCAATGTCGCTTTCTTTGGGATTAAGGCGATTCTTACAGTATATTATTAATATTTATAGTTGTTAATGTTCCTATTATACACAGCTAAACATTTAAGGCAATGTCGCTTTCTTTGGGATTAAGGCGATTCGTACAGTATAGGATTAATATTTATAGTTGTTAATGTTCCTATTATACACAGCTAAACATTTAAGGCAATGTCGCTTTCTTTGGGATTAAGGCGATTCTTACAGTATAGGATTAATATTAATAGTTGTTAATGTTCCTATTATACACAGCTAAACATTTAAGGCAATGTCGGTTTCTTTGGGATTAAGGCGATTCTTACAGTATAGGATTAATATTTATAGTTGTTATGTTCCTATTATACACAGCTAAACATTTAAGGCAATGTCGCTTTCTTTGGGATTAAGGCGATTCTTACAGTATAGGATTAATATTTATAGTTGTTAATGTTCCTATTATACACAGCTAAACATTTAAGGCAATGTCGCTTTCTTTGGGATTAAGGCGATTCTTACAGTATAGGATTAATATTTATAGTTGTTAATGTTCCTATTGTACACAGCTAAACATTTAAGGCAATGTCGCTTTCTTTGGGATTAAGGCGATTCTTACAGTATAGGATTAATATTTATAGTTGTTAATGTTCCTATTATACACAGCTAAACATTTAAGGCAATGTCGCTTTCTTTGGGATTAAGGCGATTCTTACAGTATATTATTAATATTTATAGTTGTTAATGTTCCTATTATACACAGCTAAACATTTAAGGCAATGTCGCTTTCTTTGGGATTAAGGCGATTCGTACAGTATAGGATTAATATTTATAGTTGTTAATGTTCCTATTATACACAGCTAAACATTTAAGGCAATGTCGCTTTCTTTGGGATTAAGGCGATTCTTACAGTATAGGATTAATATTTATAGTTGTTAATGTTCCTATTATACACATCTAAACATTTAAGGCAATGTCGGTTTCTTTGGGATTAAGGCGATTCTTACAGTATAGGATTAATATTTATGGTTGTTAATGTTCCTGTTATACACATCTAAACATTTAAGGCAATGTCGGTTTCTTTGGGATTAAGGCGATTCTTACAGTATAGGATTAATATTTATAGTTGTTAATGTTCCTATTATACACAGCTAAACATTTAAGGCAATGTCGCTTTCTTTGGGATTAAGGCGATTCTTACAGTATAGGATTAATATTTATAGTTGTTAATGTTCCTATTATACACAGCTAAACATTTAAGGCAATGTCGGTTTCTTTGGGATTAAGGCGATTCTTACAGTATAGGATTAATATTTATAGTTGTTAATGTTCCTATTATACACATCTAAACATTTAAGGCAATGTCGGTTTCTTTGGGATTAAGGCGATTCTTACAGTATAGGATTAATATTTATAGTTGTTAATGTTCCTATTATACACAGCTAAACATTTAAGGCAATGTCGGTTTCTTTGGGATTAAGGCGATTCTTACAGTATAGAATTAATATTTATAGTTGTTAATGTTCCTATTATACACAGCTAAACATTTAAGGCAATGTCGGTTTCTGTGGGATTAAGGCGATTCTTACAGTATAGGATTAATATTTATAGTTGTTAATGTTCCTATTATACACAGCTAAACATTTAAGGCAATGTCGGTTTCTTTGGGATTAAGGCGATTCTTACAGTATAGGATTAATATTTATAGTTGTTAATGTTCCTATTATACACATCTAAACATTTAAGGCAATGTCGGTTTCTTTGGGATTAAGGCGATTCTTACAGTATAGGATTAATATTTATAGTTGTTAATGTTCCTATTATACACAGCTAAACATTTAAGGCAATGTCGCTTTCTTTGGGATTAAGGCGATTCTTACAGTATAGGATTAATATTTATAGTTGTTAATGTTCCTATTATACACATCTAAACATTTAAGGCAATGTCGGTTTCTTTGGGATTAAGGCGATTCTTACAGTATAGGATTAATATTTATAGTTGTTAATGTTCCTATTATACACAGCTAAACATTTAAGGCAATGTCGCTTTCTTTGGGATTAAGGCGATTCTTACAGTATAGGATTAATATTTATAGTTGTTAATGTTCCTATTATACACATCTAAACATTTAAGGCAATGTCGCTTTCTTTGGGATTAAGGCGATTCTTACAGTATAGGATTAATATTTATAGTTGTTATGTTCCTATTATACACAGCTAAACATTTAAGGCAATGTCGCTTTCTTTGGGATTAAGGCGATTCTTACAGTATAGGATTAATATTTATAGTTGTTAATGTTCCTATTATACACAGCTAAACATTTAAGGCAATGTCGCTTTCTTTGGGATTAAGGCGATTCTTACAGTATAGGATTAATATTTATAGTTGTTAATGTTCCTATTGTACACAGCTAAACATTTAAGGCAATGTCGCTTTCTTTGGGATTAAGGCGATTCTTACAGTATAGGATTAATATTTATAGTTGTTAATGTTCCTATTATACACAGCTAAACATTTAAGGCAATGTCGCTTTCTTTGGGATTAAGGCGATTCTTACAGTATATTATTAATATTTATAGTTGTTAATGTTCCTATTATACACAGCTAAACATTTAAGGCAATGTCGCTTTCTTTGGGATTAAGGCGATTCGTACAGTATAGGATTAATATTTATAGTTGTTAATGTTCCTATTATACACAGCTAAACATTTAAGGCAATGTCGCTTTCTTTGGGATTAAGGCGATTCTTACAGTATAGGATTAATATTTATAGTTGTTAATGTTCCTATTATACACATCTAAACATTTAAGGCAATGTCGGTTTCTTTGGGATTAAGGCGATTCTTACAGTATAGGATTAATATTTATGGTTGTTAATGTTCCTGTTATACACATCTAAACATTTAAGGCAATGTCGGTTTCTTTGGGATTAAGGCGATTCTTACAGTATAGGATTAATATTTATAGTTGTTAATGTTCCTATTATACACAGCTAAACATTTAAGGCAATGTCGCTTTCTTTGGGATTAAGGCGATTCTTACAGTATAGGATTAATATTTATAGTTGTTAATGTTCCTATTATACACAGCTAAACATTTAAGGCAATGTCGGTTTCTTTGGGATTAAGGCGATTCTTACAGTATAGGATTAATATTTATAGTTGTTAATGTTCCTATTATACACATCTAAACATTTAAGGCAATGTCGGTTTCTTTGGGATTAAGGCGATTCTTACAGTATAGGATTAATATTTATAGTTGTTAATGTTCCTATTATACACAGCTAAACATTTAAGGCAATGTCGGTTTCTTTGGGATTAAGGCGATTCTTACAGTATAGAATTAATATTTATAGTTGTTAATGTTCCTATTATACACAGCTAAACATTTAAGGCAATGTCGGTTTCTGTGGGATTAAGGCGATTCTTACAGTATAGGATTAATATTTATAGTTGTTAATGTTCCTATTATACACAGCTAAACATTTAAGGCAATGTCGGTTTCTTTGGGATTAAGGCGATTCTTACAGTATAGGATTAATATTTATAGTTGTTAATGTTCCTATTATACACATCTAAACATTTAAGGCAATGTCGGTTTCTTTGGGATTAAGGCGATTCTTACAGTATAGGATTAATATTTATAGTTGTTAATGTTCCTATTATACACAGCTAAACATTTAAGGCAATGTCGCTTTCTTTGGGATTAAGGCGATTCTTACAGTATAGGATTAATATTTATAGTTGTTAATGTTCCTATTATACACATCTAAACATTTAAGGCAATGTCGGTTTCTTTGGGATTAAGGCGATTCTTACAGTATAGGATTAATATTTATAGTTGTTAATGTTCCTATTATACACAGCTAAACATTTAAGGCAATGTCGCTTTCTTTGGGATTAAGGCGATTCTTACAGTATAGGATTAATATTTATAGTTGTTAATGTTCCTATTATACACATCTAAACATTTAAGGCAATGTCGCTTTCTTTGGGATTAAGGCGATTCTTACAGTATAGGATTAATATTTATAGTTGTTGATGTTCCTATTATACACAGCTAAACATTTAAGGCAATGTCGCTTTCTTTGGGATTAAGGCGATTCTTACAGTATAGGATTAATATTTATAGTTGTTAATGTTCCTATTATACACAGCTAAACATTTAAGGCAATGTCGGTTTCTTTGGGATTAAGGCGATTCTTACAGTATAGGATTAATATTTATAGTTGTTAATGTTCCTATTATACACAGCTAAACATTTAAGGCAATGTCGGTTTCTTTGGGATTAAGGCGATTCTTACAGTATAGGAATAATATTTATAGTTGTTAATGTTCCTATTATACACAGCTAAACATTTAAGGCAATGTCGGTTTCTTTGGGATTAAGGCGATTCTTACAGTATAGGATTAATATTTATAGTTGTTAATGTTCCTATTATACACAGCTAAACATTTAAGGCAATGTCGCTTTCTTTGGGATTAAGGCGATTCTTACAGTATAAGATTAATATTTATAGTTGTTAATGTTCCTATTATACACATCTAAACATTTAAGGCAATGTCGGTTTCTTTGGGATTAAGGCGATTCTTACAGTATAGGATTAATATTTATAGTTGTTAATGTTCCTATTATACACATCTAAACATTTAAGGCAATGTCGGTTTCTTTGGGATTAAGGCGATTCTTACAGTATAGGATTAATATTTATAGTTGTTGATGTTCCTATTATACACAGCTAAACATTTAAGGCAATGTCGGTTTCTTTGGGATTAAGGCGATTCTTACAGTATAGGATTAATATTTATAGTTGTTAATGTTCCTATTATACACATCTAAACATTTAAGGCAATGTCGGTTTCTTTGGGATTAAGGCGATTCTTACAGTATAGGATTAATATTTATAGTTGTTAATGTTCCTATTATACACATCTAAACATTTAAGGCAATGTCGGTTTCTTTGGGATTAAGGCGATTCTTACAGTATAGGATTAATATTTATAGTTGTTAATGTTCCTATTATACACATCTAAACATTTAAGGCAATGTCGGTTTCTTTGGGATTAAGGCGATTCTTACAGTATAGGATTGATATTTATAGTTGTTAATGTTCCTATTATACACATCTAAACATTTAAGGCAATGTCGGTTTCTTTGGGATTAAGGCGATTCTTACAGTATAGGATTAATATTTATAGTTGTTAATGTTCCTATTATACACATCTAAACATTTAAGGCAATGTCTGTTTCTTTGGGATTAAGGCGATTCTTACAGTATAGGATTAATATTTATAGTTGTTAATGTTCCTATTATACACAGCTAAACATTTAAGGCAATGTCGGTTTCTTTGGGATTAAGGCGATTCTTACAGTATAGGATTAATATTTATAGTTGTTAATGTTCCTATTATACACAGCTAAACATTTAAGGCAATGTCGGTTTCTTTGGGATTAAGGCGATTCTTACAGTATAGGATTAATATTTATAGTTGTTAATGTTCCTATTATACACATCTAAACATTTAAGGCAATGTCGGTTTCTTTGGGATTAAGGCGATTCTTACAGTATAGGATTAATATTTATAGTTGTTAATGTTCCTATTATACACAGCTAAACATTTAAGGCAATGTCGCTTTCTTTGGCATTAAGGCGATTCTTACAGTATAGGATTAATATTTATAGTTGTTAATGTTCCTATTATACACATCTAAACATTTAAGGCAATGTCGCTTTCTTTGGGATTAAGGCGATTCTTACAGTATAGGATTAATATTTATAGTTGTTGATGTTCCTATTATACACAGCTAAACATTTAAGGCAATGTCGCTTTCTTTGGGATTAAGGCGATTCTTACAGTATAGGATTAATATTTATAGTTGTTGATGTTCCTATTATACACAGCTAAACATTTAAGGCAATGTCGCTTTCTTTGGGATTAAGGCGATTCTTACAGTATAGGATTAATATTTATAGTTGTTAATGTTCCTATTATACACATCTAAACATTTAAGGCAATGTCGCTTTCTTTGGGATTAAGGCGATTCTTACAGTATAGGATTAATATTTATAGTTGTTAATGTTCCTATTATACACAGCTAAACATTTAAGGCAATGTCGGTTTCTTTGGAATTAAGGCGATTCTTACAGTATAGGATTAATATTTATAGTTGTTAATGTTCCTATTATACACAGCTATACATTTAAGACAATGTCGCTTTCTTTGGGATTAAGGCGATTCTTACAGTATAGGATTAATATTTATAGTTGTTAATGTTCCTATTATACACAGCTAAACATTTAAGGCAATGTCGGTTTCTTTGGAATTAAGGCGATTCTTACAGTATAGGATTAATATTTATAGTTGTTAATGTTCCTATTATACACAGCTAAACATTTAAGACAATGTCGCTTTCTTTGGGATTAAGGCGATTCTTACAGTATAGGATTAATATTTATAGTTGTTAATGTTCCTATTATACACAGCTAAACATTTAAGGCAATGTCGGTTTCTTTGGGATTAAGGCGATTCTTACAGTATAGGATTAATATTTATAGTTGTTAATGTTCCTATTATACACATCTAATTCTACCTCCATGTTTAACATATTTATTTTAATAACAGGCGGTGCGTCAGAAACCTCATTTACTAAAAAATAGATGATAAATAATATACAGAAGATATCTAAGTGGGTGTAAAAAATAGATCTCTTTAGAATTGATAGAACTACTTCAATAATGAAGGTCCTCCCAAACGCGTCGGTTCATACAGTATTGAGAGAACAAATTATGGAATGCAGACAACTATGAGAAAATTAATTCTCTACTTCGTACGGACGTTATTACATGTGTCGAAACTATCACATCGTCAAATTGGTGTAGGGTAAATGTTTCAGGCTAATTGCGCATACTTTGTATTAGCTAGGCCTGCATTACCTCATATAGGCCTACCTTTAAAGAACATAGTTACCCTAAAACTTGTGAATTTGTATTTAATAATACAAGTCCATCGTTATACAATATGGATCCAATATTACCCTCCGTGTCCTGTGAAACGGGTCAATAGACCATAAACACTCCATCGTCATACAATATGGATCCAATATGACCCCCCAACGGGTCAATAGACCATAAACAGTCCATGGTCATACAATATGAATCGAATATTACCCTCCGTGTCCTGTGAAACGGGTCAATAGACCATAAACACTCCATCGTCATACAATATGGATCCAATATTACCCTCCGTGTCCTGTAAAACGGGTCAATAGACTATAAACACTCCATCGTCTTACAATATGGATCCAATATTACCCTCCGTGTCCTGTAAAACGGGTCAATAGACCATAAACACTCCATCGTCATACAATATGGATCCAATATTACCCTCCGTGTCCTGTAAAACGGGTCAATAGACCATAAACACTCCATCGTCATACAATATGGATCCAATATTACCCTCCGTGTCCTGTAAAACGGGTCAATAGACTATAAACACTCCATCGTCATACAATATGGATCCAATATTACCCTCCGTGTCCTGTAAAACGGGTCAATAGACTATAAACACTCCATCGTCATACAATATGGATCCAATATTACCCTCCGTGTCCTGTAAAACGGGTCAATAGACTATAAACACTCCATCGTCTTACAATATGGATCCAATATTACCCTCCGTGTCCTGTGAAACGGGTCAATAGACCATAAACACTCCATCGTCATACAATATGGATCCAATATGACCCCCCAACGGGTCAATAGACCATAAACAGTCCATGGTCATACAATATGAATCGAATATTACCCTCCGTGTCCTGTGAAACGGGTCAATAGACCATAAACACTCCATCGTCATACAATATGGATCCAATATTACCCTCCGTGTCCTGTAAAACGGGTCAATAGACTATAAACACTCCATCGTCTTACAATATGGATCCAATATTACCCTCCGTGTCCTGTAAAACGGGTCAATAGACCATAAACACTCCATCGTCATACAATATGGATCCAATATGACCCTCAACGGGTCAATAGACCATAAACAGTCCATGGTCATACAATATGAATCGAATATTACCCTCCGTGTCCTGTGAAACGGGTCAATAGACCATAAACACTCCATCGTCATACAATATGGATCCAATATTACCCTCCGTGTCCTGTAAAACGGGTCAATAGACTATAAACACTCCATCGTCTTACAATATGGATCCAATATTACCCTCCGTGTCCTGTAAAACGGGTCAATAGACCATAAACAGTCTATCGTCATACAATATGGATCCAATATTATCCTCCGTGTCCTGTAAAATAACGTTTCCCCAATTCTTTTTTCTGTAGTTAAAATTTTCACAAAGGGGGCAAGGTAGGCAATATAGTTATGTCCCATTTGCCTTAAAATAAGTGATAACATATGATTTCATAAAACAGCTGATTTTACGTTATAGGTTATGAGGTAGAACAGCTGTTTTAACGGTAGGTCAAGTTACTTTATTTATATTAAATGAAATTTTTAATAAAAACCAATTAAATAAAATTTTTCTTTGTTGACCCAATTAGGAATTTGCTTTAAATTTTTTGTTTATGTATAGGCCTACTAATGTTTTGGAGTTTCAATAATTATAAGTTGTAACTTAAGGACTACACAAGTTTTAGTGCACTTACTGAAGCTTTAGGAGGCACGATGTGTCTCACTTGACTTACAACAACTTTATGCTTATACTATGGGCGATATACCCTATTTGTTTCATGCATTCGTACCGAGGACTTGTATTAGCGGGATAATTAATAATGCCGTATAAACAAGCGAACATCTACGCGCTAAATGTATTCTTTATTTGCTCGACTCAGGCCGTGTCGCAAAGCCATGCACTTTACGGCTCACATAAAAAATGAAATAATCGGGACGCCCCTTCAGTCGGAATCAGTGCGACGATTAATCGTGGAAAGTAACGCCCTTCTCACGTTACCCCTGTAATGTAAGTCCTAATGACGTCACGGATAAGAGAGCCTAATTAAGAAGTATCACACGGCGCGCAATCAAGTCTAATAGAAACATCCAAAAAGAGAGGTTGTGACGAGTGGAGCCGATTAAGTCGCCGGATGACGTAATTAAGGCGCGAGATATGCAACTATGATGAATGGCACAGTCTAGTTGTTAGTGTCATTTGGGTGAAACCATTTATCACGCCGGGAAAGGTATCGCGGTGTCCAGCGAGGATGTTGTAACCCGGAGTCCATTAGAGGAGGCGCTCTGGCTCCCTTGCCACTGTCAGCTGTCTGCAGCTCATTGCGACACTTACAAAGTCCTGTCTTGTTTAACCCTAACGCAGGCACATTAAACACTTGTTCAGGTTGTATGTAAAGAATCTATATGTGTGGAACAGTGTAGGCTACAGAATACGGTGGTGTAATTTATAGAAATATTTTCCTAAAATGTTTTTATTATTCTTGCTGTATTAACGCCTATAAATTTTAGATTTCAATGTTCTAAATTAAGTAAGTATAGGCTATACCATACGCGCGAAAATAAATAGGACTGAAAGAGAATCAGCTGTAGTTGCCTTCTCGATCAGCTGTGCCGCGTATTCGTGTTGACGTATTAAATTTGAGGTTAGGTTTTGCTGACATGGTGCTAACTACTGCAGAGAAATCATGTATCGTAGAGCATTATTTACGCTCATAAGGCCTCACAACCCTTCTTACCAAATTGATGCAAAACCTTCCAGAACGATACAAGGTTGTCTCAAATTGAACTGAGATCATGTAGAACATGCCTTTACCCGAGTCTAACCGATTTAACTTCTTTTTATTTGTATATGTTTGTAATACTATGTACAGAAAATATAATGAAATAAAATAAAATCTTACAAATGCTTTAGTACTGTTTATTTTAGCGCATACGGTATTTAATAATAAATTTTTAATTAAAGAATGTAACATAATCTACGTGTTAAACAGTGATTCTAAAACATAACCTGACATAAAATCAAATGTAATATGAAGTTATCGCGTAATTTAAGCGCTGTATTTTGGCTATATCCATTGGATGTGCATAGTACATCCAACTTAGCTCTTGCTTGAGTTCAATGTAATTCTGGAAACATGAACTTCTTAAACATTTTCGAAAACTTGATGATAACGATTTTTCAGAAAAATGTCCTTTCCCTCCATTGATTACTGACATTAACCCCCAATTTTGGTGTAAATCCTTAAAGTAGTTTCCAATGTGTAGTAACAATTTTCGAAAACTTGACGATTTGTCATTGAATTTTCATTTAGCCCATTGGATTTCTGAGGTCAAAAGCTCCCTTTATACCAATTATGGTGAACATCCTTAGAGTAGTTTTCAAGATAAAATTACACATATATAATTATTAGTAGTTTGAGAATAATATATATATATATATATATATATATATATATATATATATATATATATATATATATATATATATATATAATTGACGACGTCGAAAATGAGTTTATTTCCATCATCAGGCTAAATATCAGTTTTATATACAGCTTTTTCATTTACCTTAAGCTAAAATAGTTTTACAACACGTGTGTCAGAACATGACGATTGTAGAATATAATGTTAGAGAACATTCGACGATTTCCCACGGATAATGTTCTGTTTAGGTATGTCAAAAGAAGTATTCACTTTGAAAAAGTTATGAAAAGTACTTCTAAATGAGTAATTTCTTATATTATTTGATAAACGCTAAGTACAAAGTAAGCAACTCTTTCCGAACGCACACAGCCACGACAACTTATTATTTTTATGCACACCTTTCTAGTAATCATACACATATATAAAATCGTGCATATGTAATTAATTCACTATTTAATCAAATTAAAATTAAAAGAGTACTCGTTTCTGTTTGCTTGAATATTACCGTAGGCATGCATTCAAAGAAATGCTTGTTTACAGTGAAATAAATGTCGACAGGCAATATTTACCTTTAGTCTAGAAAAAAACCTATTACATTAAAACAGCTAAAGATTATTGAAGAATCCGTGCTGCAGATATAGCAGCAGGTGGACGATAGTTGTGCGCAAGCGCGACGCCAGTTCATCACTGTCCAAGGAACGAGATTTATAATCAGCCCTTTATTCTCTAACAATTAAGCAGTCATTGACTCGTTACGTTAGATAAGGAGGCGCAAGCACCGCCTTGAAGTCGTTCAGAATAATGCTTTGCATACTGCATATATTTCCGTATTACTGTCTGTTTGGGTCTTTATTCTTCAATCATTACGTTTTTACTTTTGTCAGGTTTTATATTTCAACTTCCGTTCGCTTATTACTTTATCTGACTAAATATAGAATATATCTTTAACATGTTTATATCTGATTTTATATATACCTAAACTTAAAATATATTTAACCCTTATCACTAATGAACAATGTGTTTGGCCTGTATGTGTGTGTGTATGTTGGTTGGTGGGTGGGTGGGTGTGTACGTGCGTGTGTGTGTGTGTGTGCGTGTGCGCGTGCTTGTGTTTGTGCGAGTATACGTATGTATAAATGTAAAAACTTATGCGGGAACAGTGCAATAGGTTTTAGAATTTATCAGTGTTTTGAATTTAAATTCAGCAGTGACTTTGACAGGAGTTACTTACGTTACAGCTGCCCACCGATGTAACACAAGCAGGTCTGTGCACTTGCTCCGAATATAGCTCGCATTCCGACCATAACACACCCACTGCCTGGAAGCTATAGCATATATATATATACAGTATAACAAGATGTCAAACTTACAGCGTTCCTTACAGCTCTTGTGCCGAATTATTCGAGGCGCGGCCTAGCGGAGATTTATGGCACTCATTTGTTTCCGTTGAATAATATATGCAGACTCCACCGAAATCCAGGTGCCACGTGGTGTAGCCCCTAATGGTGGGCCTACTTAGGCGCAGTGTTTCGACACATGCTTTCTCGGAGCTGTACAGAAATGATATATCGCGAATATAGTTTTATTAATTATTCTGGAAGTTAGGAATACTTATTGCGCCAAGGCTATCCCAGTGATACGCAAAGGTGTTAATGTATGATATTAGAAGTAGTTATATAATTAAAAGAAAACTTTTTAAATCTCGAATTTATATGAAAAAATGAAAAATCCTTAATATTTAAATGAAAACTTTGAATAAAACGTAAAAATGGGAGCTTCTGCCCTGCAAGGGCCCGTTAGCCAGAAGCCTATCCCTTTGGAAACAGTCGCCAGATCTCGACTACTGACTTGGCATGGCTACCTCTAACCATCAAAAACCCTCAACAACCTTTGCTGTCACAAACTATTTGGTATGAAACGTTCAGGCAAGTTATCGACTACTTTTTATTCCAAGATAAACCTTATCACTTATACGTCTGATTTCCACTTTCTACTTAGAGTTTAATAAATGGAACTGTAAACCAGCTGGAAAAACGCTTTCAAACGTTCAGCAATAAGAATTATATATATATATATATATATATATATATATATATATATATATATATATATATATATATATTTGTAGCTTTGCACCACTGTTTTCTTGTATTCACTTATCACTTTCACTATATGTACTTAAACAAGAATCTTACTTGGTATTTATGCGAGTCAACTTTCAATGACTGGCCTTGTCATCATCATCGGGCATACAGTATGTTAAGTATAATGATGTTTAAGTACATATAGTGAAAGTGATATACATATATATATATATATATATATATATATATATATATATATATATATATATATATATATATATATATATAATATGTTTTCTTGAATAATAATAAAAAACAACTAAGGTTATTCGAATACAAGAATTATTTATTAATTTTATTTAGTGTGGGGATCCCCAAATTAACTAAAATACATAAGAGGGGAGAGATGATGCGAGGTTGGAAAAGTAAGTGATCGGGGAGTCTTGGAGGAACTTCAGATGAGGGGGGGGGGCAAGTGTCAGCAATGTTAATAAGGGTTAAAATTTGTTTAATACAAATAAGGGAATTGTAAGTCTTTTTTTATGTGTATAATTTAAAAGTGCGACGTAAATGATTTAGTAAAGAATTAGGAAAGTCAGTTAGTTATGTAAAAAGTGTAGTGAAGCAGCTATCAACGGTCAAGATTCCAGGAACTCAACAAACATTAAGTACTTTCTTCTTACATCAAAATTAGCCAACAGAGCTTTATAAACTTAATAATAAATCCATTGGTAGGCTATAAAATATTAATTTAGTTTTTTCCACCCCACTTTCTAATTTATAAATGATCCATAATAACGACCCGAGAGAAAGAGCAATCAACACTGTAATTATTAAACTTTATTGTAATAACCTAAAGCCTCAAGAGGCCACTTTTTTAGTAATTGTAATATTAGTTAAGCAATCAATCTGGTCACTACATAGTATTAAGGTAATTTGGTATAACGTGTAATAATTAAATGTCAGGAATAAATGCAAGAGATGATAAATTTGCTTTTGGTGTTTATTATTTAGAAACCTGAAGGTGACTATAGAAGACTATAGAAGGTAAGGTAATTAAATATACAATCTAAAGGAAAAACGTATTTTAAATAACTTAGGTTATAATATATGAGGTTGTTAGCAAAGTTTAATTCTATGGTGGTCGTTTTTTGAGAGCGCTTTTGATAAACACTTAAGAAGTCGAGGGGGTTTATAAAGGTTTCGACGGTCTTTGCAAGAATAGTATTTGCCCGGTTTAAAAGCTAAGAGCAAATTCTAATTTTTTATCTGTTCTACGTAAAGAAGAAAACAAGCATGATTTATTATTCTACAGACATTTACATAACAATATTTATTTATATTTTTCAAAATAAATTTAGCACGAATATAAAAATAAAAATTATTTTAAAAATAATATTCCTTAATTTGACTTGGTTATTTTATTACCGCGATGAATATGATGACGTCATCGTCTATGGCGTCATCGTTTTCAGTCTTTTAAACATGGGAAAAATACTTTTCTCTGCGGCAACTTACACAGTAACTTTAAACCAGGATAGAATGGGGAGTTGGACATATGTTTACGTACCAAGGGTGCAGTGGAGTAGAAAATGTTGGGAGCCTAATTATCACGTCCAGGGTAAAGACTCTAAGAAACAAGGGAGTAATTATGACCATTTCAGAAGTTCCTTGTGACGCAGCAGGTCGACTCGTCTACATGACCTGTATAGGCAGCACGTCTGGCTGAGGCCCGTTGTTACCCGTGGAGGTTCATCATAGCTCAACCGTTGTGCAAACAGGACTGCCAACATAAACCTACGAAATAACTCTCTCCCCATTAGCGCTGTCATAATGTTGAGCTTTCACATGACACATTTGCCCCATAAATATATAAACTTATCTTTACCACCTACGAGGAACAGGTTGATTATTATGTATCGAGCATCCGCGGAGAAGTCGATTTATTGGGTATGAATTGCGCACGTACCCTACGCCATAAACCAAGCGTGCGGATCTAGGCTTTACGTGATCTATAGATTATATCTGGCTATATGACAATGCAATGCTTGCATATTCATCGCTAGTTCTGATTTAATGTGGAGCAAGCACTGAGCAGACGTATAAAGCAGTAGTGGCTTTAATACACAGTATGTTTACCTGGTTTTTATTTCCTAATAAATATATATATGTGTTTATATAAACATTAAATAAATCTTGTTACCAAAAGATAATACCTGTGTCAAACCAACGGTTTTAGAAGTGAAACAGTAGACAGAGCCTTATTAAGTCAAAAAGGGAATTATACAAACATATATATATATTATAACATAACGTTTGATGCTAAAGAATACACTCAGCTTATATCCAAAAAGAAAATTAGTCGGAAGAAATATAAAGCCATAGCGACAAAGATAGCTCCTAAAATATACGGACCAGGTTAACCATTGTTCTATTTCGCAGTAGTCATAAAGGGGCTGGGGAATCTGTAACAAAAGTTACATAAAGGGGAGGGTTCAACTATTTTAAGATAGGACTTCCCAAATTACCTGGGTTATAATAATGTACCGTTGCGGCAAGATCTTTGTAGATGGTTATGGGAATAACCAAATTTAACTGAAAATACGTGAGGGGGGAGAGATGACGCGCGGTTGAAAT
Source organism: Prosapia bicincta (assembly GCA_036971475.1). Taxonomy (NCBI): domain Eukaryota; kingdom Metazoa; phylum Arthropoda; class Insecta; order Hemiptera; family Cercopidae; genus Prosapia; species Prosapia bicincta. Next base: position 175,044 of record JBAIZL010000062.1, read on the forward strand.
AGGAAGTGATCGAGGAGTCTTGGAAGAACTTCAGAAGAAGGCAGATGTATTGGGGGGGGGCAAGTGTCAGTAATGTTAATTAGGGTTAAAATTTGTTAGTAAAATTAAGGGAAATGTAATTTTTGTATTTGTATAATTTAAAAGGTAAAAGTGCGACGTAAGTATATTAATAAAGAATTAGGAGTAGTGAAAGTGCATCGAAGCAATATCAACGGTCAAGATCCAAGGAATCGACAAACAATAAGTACTCTCTTTTTTATTTCAGTAAAATTAGCAAACAGAACTTTAAAAACAGTAAATTCTTTAGTATACAATAATAATCTAGTTTTTTTTCACCATGTTCTAATTTATAACAGGATCCATAATAACGACCCCAGAGAAAGAGAAATTATCACTGTCATTTTAAACTTTATTGTAATAAACTAAAGCCTACATCTATGTTATTTTTTTTTGTATTGTAATATTAATTAAGCAATCAATCTTGTCACTAAGTAGTATTAGGGTAATTTGGTATAACGTGTAATTATTAAATGTCAAGAATAAATGCAAGTATTGTTAAAATTGATATTGGTGTTAATTAATTAGAATCCTGAATGTGAGACAAAAGAGTGTTAAGGTAATTAAATATATAAACTAAAGGAAAAGTAATATTTTAAGTAACTTAGGTTATAATATATATATATACGTGCGCATGTGTGTATGTGTATGAATGTGTTATTAATTATTAAGTGTTTATTTTATTAAAAGTATAGTTGATAAAGCATTAATTATTTAAATATTTTTTTTAAAATTAAACTATAAACCAATACTTACTAAACAATAATTATTAAAACATTTAGTAATAAAATAATAATAGTTTAAGTAAAAATTATTGTACAGAGCTGAGCCGTAATGTTTTTGTTAAATTTAAACCACCATTACTTTTCCATTCAGTAATAAGAACCATTACATTGGTTTTTTGCTATTTATAATATCAAAATTGAGAAGATCTAAACTTTGTAGTTGTCGCATGATAAAAATACTCCTTGTAACAGAGCTTAAGTTTATCACTTAAAGTTTTGTTCTTGAGACTTAGGCTTGTAATAGGAACGTTAATATTTACTGGTGAATCACAAAATAGGAAAAGGTATTTTTGTTTAGAGGGAATGTTTAATTGTATAATATTTATTTACTTATTGTTGGTTGTGTTACAGGTGAGTTGAGCCTATAAAGCGTACGAGCTACTCTGCAACGTAAGTGTTCATCTTTTATTTGTACGTATTGTGTGAGCATTACTCCACTCTTAGGAAATATATCTGCGGGTAGAAAGACCGTTATGGCATCGTAAAATGGACTTTACGTTGGACAGAATATAGTATTTCTCGAAATCGCCCGTGTGGAACCGGTTCCAAGGAACGAGGCTAACTGTGAATAATTAAAACTCCAAATTACATTTAGAAGCCGAGCATTAGGTTACCATGGCAACAGAGTAATGGTTTCGGTGCTTCCGAACCGGTTGCTAAGTTACACTATTGAGGGTGATTTGTTGGCCATAAATTAACGAGCGTACTTTATGAGGCATGGGAATTGCAATAACTAGTCCAGAGCTATACACGTTTCTAGATGTTGTTTTTTCATATATCAAGGACATTTTGATGTGCACTCTATATAATTCCTTCTTGGCAATCAGTGATTTGTGAAGGCGTTTTGGAAACATTAAATGGCAATTGGAGCATTTCTAGCGCTAAAAATATGTACGAGAGTAGAAAACATGACTGTACTAGATTTCTTTTTAGTAACATAACCTATGCGTTAAAACCGCTTTTCTACCACATAACCTATAACATAAAAATTTATGAAATCATATGTTATCATTTATTTTAAGCTAAATGGGACGAAATAAATATATTGCATACCTTGTCCATTTTGTGAACTAATTCATTATTAAATTTAATTATTGAATTAATATTTGAAAAAACTATATTAACATCAAGTTCCATCCACTACAAGTTAAAAAAAAGTATTTGAACTTGGGTGGATGAATAGAAAGTATTTTATTAACGATTGAAAATTTGAACAACTGTGGGGAGACTGTGAACTAATAAATGGAATTGAATAAAACCTTAGAAGAAATAACAATATGTGAAAGACTATGGGCTCCTCATAGCCTTTGCCCAATAAGAAACTGGTCGTTTCCAAAACAACTTGGATAGAATCTCCTTCAGTCGCCTAGAACAATGTTTAACGGGCCAGTGAAAACGGTGGAGTGGTGAGGTTGGGCGGTGCTGCAGAAGCAGAGAGGAACAATGCACAGAGTTAAATAGAAGAATATTGGAGGCGATTGTTAAAAAAGATTGTAAAACAAGCAAAAGGCAGAAAATTAAAAGAAAATAATATAAAATGTTAGAATCATTAGTATAGAATCATGATCAAGAAAGGTTTAACAGATATACGTGCGCGTACATACACACACGCATGCACGCAACACGTACACACACTCACACACACACACACACACACACTGCGACGGCCAAACTTACCATCAAGTCGCATCCACTTGGCTGCTTAAAATCTGGATCCACATTTACCTGGTAAACCTATCGACGCAGTTGAAATTTGAAACAAGTAGTTGATCCCGAAGGGAGAACTTGTGGTACTCCTACTGATCTAAGCTATTTTTAATACCCGCGAATCAGTCAGAGAAGGGGGGGGGGTTAGTCGTCACCGAAGTTTTGAAGTGTCTGTCATTTACAATGGGGGCGCGTAGGAATATGGATTCTTAGACGCTTCTTGGGATTGGGCTGGGATAAAGGAGGGGTTCTTTCGAAAGATGAAAAGACTTATTTATGGTTAGAGATCGTGATCGAGTTCTAAGATCCTGTTGGGCAATTTTATTTTAAACCAAAGGATTAATATTTTTATTTATATGTTTCACCATATTAATTTTTTTAAATATAGGGTCTAACTAGTTTTAAAAATAGATTTTTATATAAACAAAGTTCCAATTAATCCTAAACCTAATTTCTATACTTCACTTATTTGTAATAAGAAAATAAAAAAAAGCGGTCATATACTGATAGAGAAAAAGCTGTCATATACTGATAGAGAAAAAGCTGTCATATACTGATAGAGAAAAAGCTGTCACATACTGATAGAGAAAAAGCGGTCATATACTGATAGAGAAAAAGCGGTCATATACTGATAGAGAAAAAGCTGTCATATACTGATAGAGAAAAAGCTGTCACATACTGATAGAGAAAAAGCTGTCATATACTGATAGAGAAAAAGCTGTCACATACTGATAGAGAAAAAGCTGTCATATACTGATAGAGAAAAAGCTGTCATATACTGATAGAGAAAAGGCTGTCACATACTGATAGAGAAAAAGCTGTCACATACTGATAGAGAAAAAGCTGTCATATACTGATAGAGAAAAAGCGGTCATATACTGATAGAGAAAAAGCGGTCATATACTGATAGAGAAAAAGCGGTCATATACTGATAGAGAAAAAGCGGTCATATACTGATAGAGAAAAAGCGGTCATATACTGATAGAGAAAAAGCGGTCATATACTGATAGAGAAAAAGCGGTCATATACTGATAGAGAAAAAGCGGTCATATACTGATAGAGAAAAAGCGGTCATATACTGATAGAGAAAAAGCGGTCATATACTGATAGAGAAAAAGCGGTCATATACTGATAGAGAAAAAGCGGTCATATACTGATAGAGAAAAAGCGGTCATATACTGATAGAGAAAAAGCTGTCATATACTGATAGAGAAAAGGCTGTCACATACTGATAGAGAAAAAGCTGTCACATACTGATAGAGAAAAAGCTGTCACATGCTGATAGAGAAAAAGCTGTCATATACTGATAGAGAAAAAGCGGTCATATACTGATAGAGAAAAAGCTGTCATATACTGATAGAGAAAAGGCTGTCACATACTGATAGAGAAAAAGCTGTCACATACTGATAGAGAAAAAGCGGTCATATACTGATAGAGAAAAAGCTGTCATATACTGATAGAGAAAAGGCTGTCACATACTGATAGAGAAAAAGCTGTCACATACTGATAGAGAAAAAGCTGTCATATACTGATAGAGAAAAAGCTGTCACATACTGATAGAGAAAAGGCTGTCACATACTGATAGAGAAAAAGCTGTCACATACTGATAGAGAAAAAGCGGTCATATACTGATAGAGAAAAAGCTGAAATATACTGATAGAGAAAAAGCTGTCACATACTGATAGAGAAAAAGCTGTCATATACTGATAGAGAAAAAGCTGTCACATACTGATAGAGAAAAAGCGGTCATATACTGATAGAGAAAAAGCTGTCATATACTGATAGAGAAAAAGCTGTCATATACTGATAGAGAAAAAGCTGTCACATACTGATAGAGAAAAAGCGGTCATATACTGATAGAGAAAAAGCGGTCATATACTGATAGAGAAAAAGCTGTCACATACTGATAGAGAAAAAGCTGTCATATACTGATAGAGAAAAAGCTGTCACATACTGATAGAGAAAAAGCGGTCATATACTGATAGAGAAAAAGCGGTCATATACTGATAGAGAAAAAGCGGTCATATACTGATAGAGAAAAAGCGGTCATATACTGATAGAGAAAAAGCGGTCATATACTGATAGAGAAAAAGCGGTCATATACTGATAGAGAAAAAGCGGTCATATACTGATAGAGAAAAAGCGGTCATATACTGATAGAGAAAAAGCGGTCATATACTGATAGAGAAAAAGCGGTCATATACTGATAGAGAAAAAGCGGTCATATACTGATAGAGAAAAAGCGGTCATATACTGATAGAGAAAAAGCGGTCATATACTGATAGAGAAAAAGCTGTCATATACTGATAGAGAAAAGGCTGTCACATACTGATAGAGAAAAAGCTGTCACATACTGATAGAGAAAAAGCTGTCACATGCTGATAGAGAAAAAGCTGTCACATGCTGATAGAGAAAAAGCTGTCACATGCTGATAGAGAAAAAGCTGTCACATGCTGATAGAGAAAAAGCTGTCACATACTGATAGAGAAAAAGCTGTCACATGCTGATAGAGAAAAAGCTGTCACATGCTGATAGAGAAAAAGCTGTCACATGCTGATAGAGAAAAAGCTGTCACATGCTGATAGAGAAAAAGCTGTCACATACTGATAGAGAAAAAGCTGTCACATGCTGATAGAGAAAAAGCTGTCACATGCTGATAGAGAAAAAGCTGTCACATGCTGATAGAGAAAAAGCTGTCACATGCTGATAGAGAAAAGGCTGTCACATACTGATAGAGAAAAAGCTGTCACATGCTGATAGAGAAAAGGCTGTCACATACTGATAGAGAAAAAGCTGTCACATGCTGATAGAGAAAAGGCTGTCACATACTGATAGAGAAAAAGCTGTCACATGCTGATAGAGAAAAAGCTGTCACATGCTGATAGAGAAAAAGCTGTCACATGCTGATAGAGAAAAAGCTGTCACATGCTGATAGAGAAAAAGCTGTCACATACTGATAGAGAAAAAGCTGTCACATGCTGATAGAGAAAAAGCTGTCACATGCTGATAGAGAAAAAGCTGTCACATGCTGATAGAGAAAAAGCTGTCACATACTGATAGAGAAAAAGCTGTCACATGCTGATAGAGAAAAAGCTGTCACATGCTGATAGAGAAAAGGCTGTCACATACTGATAGAGAAAAAGCTGTCACATACTGATAGAGAAAAAGCTGTCACATGCTGATAGAGAAAAAGCTGTCACATGCTGATAGAGAAAAAGCTGTCACATGCTGATAGAGAAAAAGCTGTCACATGCTGATAGAGAAAAAGCTGTCACATGCTGATAGAGAAAAGGCTGTCACATACTGATAGAGAAAAAGCTGTCACATACTGATAGAGAAAAAGCTGTCACATGCTGATAGAGAAAAAGCTGTCACATGCTGATAGAGAAAAAGCTGTCACATGCTGATAGAGAAAAAGCTGTCACATACTGATAGAGAAAAAGCTGTCACATGCTGATAGAGAAAAAGCTGTCACATGCTGATAGAGAAAAAGCTGTCACATGCTGATAGAGAAAAAGCTGTCACATACTGATAGAGAAAAGGCTGTCACATACTGATAGAGAAAAAGCTGTCACATACTGATAGAGAAAAAGCTGTCACATGCTGATAGAGAAAAAGCTGTCACATGCTGATAGAGAAAAAGCTGTCACATGCTGATAGAGAAAAAGCTGTCACATGCTGATAGAGAAAAAGCTGTCACATACTGATAGAGAAAAAGCTGTCACATGCTGATAGAGAAAAAGCTGTCACATGCTGATAGAGAAAAGGCTGTCACATACTGATAGAGAAAAAGCTGTCACATGCTGATAGAGAAAAGGCTGTCACATACTGATAGAGAAAAAGCTGTCACATGCTGATAGAGAAAAAGCTGTCACATGCTGATAGAGATAAAGCTGTCACATGCTGATAGAGAAAAAGCTGTCACATACTGATAGAGAAAAAGCTGTCACATGCTGATAGAGAAAAAGCTGTCACATGCTGATAGAGAAAAAGCTGTCATATACTGATAGAGAAAAGGCTGCCACATACTGATTTAGAAAAAGCTGTCATATACTGATAGAGAAAAAGCTGTCACATGCTGATAGAGAAAAAGCTGTCACATACTGATAGAGAAAAAGCTGTCATATACTGATAGAGAAAAAGCTGTCGTATACTGATAGAGAAAAAGCTGTCACATGCTGATAGAGAAAAAGCTGTCACATGCTGATAGAGAAAAAGCTGTCACATACTGATAGAGAAAAAGCTGTCACATACTGATAGAGAAAAAGCTGCCACATACTGATTTAGAAAAAGCTGTCATATACTGATAGAGTAAAAGCTGCCACATACTGATTTAGAAAAAGCTGTCATATACTGATAGAGAAAAAGCTGTCACATGCTGATAGAGAAAAAGCTGTCACATACTGATAGAGAAAAAGCTGTCACATACTGATAGAGAAAAAGCTGTCACATACTGATAGAGAAAAAGCTGCCACATACTGATTTAGAAAAAGCTGTCATATACTGATAGAGTAAAAGCTGCCACATACTGATTTAGAAAAAGCTGTCATATACTGATAGAGAAAAAGCTGTCACATGCTGATAGAGAAAAAGCTGTCACATACTGATAGAGAAAAAGCTGTCATATACTGATAGAGAAAAAGCTGTCGTATACTGATAGAGAAAAAGCTGTCACATGCTGATAGAGAAAAAGCTGTCACATACTGATAGAGAAAAAGCTGTCACATACTGATAGAGAAAAAGCTGTCATATACTGATAGAGAAAAAGCTGTCGCATACTGATAGAGAAAAAGCTGTCACATACTGATAGAGAATAAGCTGTCACATACTGATAGAGAAAAAGCTGTCGCATGCTGATAGAGAAAAAGCTGTCACATACTGATAGAGAAAAAGCTGTCACATGCTGATAGAGAAAAAGCTGTCACATGCTGATAGAGAAAAAGCTGTCACATGCTGATAGAGAAAAAGCTGTCACATACTGATAGAGAAAAAGCTGTCACATGCTGATAGAGAAAAAGCTGTCACATGCTGATAGAGAAAAAGCTGTCACATGCTGATAGAGAAAAAGCTGTCACATGCTGATAGAGAAAAGGCTGTCACATACTGATAGAGAAAAAGCTGTCACATGCTGATAGAGAAAAGGCTGTCACATACTGATAGAGAAAAAGCTGTCACATGCTGATAGAGAAAAGGCTGTCACATACTGATAGAGAAAAAGCTGTCACATGCTGATAGAGAAAAAGCTGTCACATGCTGATAGAGAAAAAGCTGTCACATGCTGATAGAGAAAAAGCTGTCACATGCTGATAGAGAAAAAGCTGTCACATACTGATAGAGAAAAAGCTGTCACATGCTGATAGAGAAAAAGCTGTCACATGCTGATAGAGAAAAAGCTGTCACATGCTGATAGAGAAAAAGCTGTCACATACTGATAGAGAAAAAGCTGTCACATGCTGATAGAGAAAAAGCTGTCACATGCTGATAGAGAAAAGGCTGTCACATACTGATAGAGAAAAAGCTGTCACATACTGATAGAGAAAAAGCTGTCACATGCTGATAGAGAAAAAGCTGTCACATGCTGATAGAGAAAAAGCTGTCACATGCTGATAGAGAAAAAGCTGTCACATGCTGATAGAGAAAAAGCTGTCACATGCTGATAGAGAAAAGGCTGTCACATACTGATAGAGAAAAAGCTGTCACATACTGATAGAGAAAAAGCTGTCACATGCTGATAGAGAAAAAGCTGTCACATGCTGATAGAGAAAAAGCTGTCACATGCTGATAGAGAAAAAGCTGTCACATACTGATAGAGAAAAAGCTGTCACATGCTGATAGAGAAAAAGCTGTCACATGCTGATAGAGAAAAAGCTGTCACATGCTGATAGAGAAAAAGCTGTCACATACTGATAGAGAAAAGGCTGTCACATACTGATAGAGAAAAAGCTGTCACATACTGATAGAGAAAAAGCTGTCACATGCTGATAGAGAAAAAGCTGTCACATGCTGATAGAGAAAAAGCTGTCACATGCTGATAGAGAAAAAGCTGTCACATGCTGATAGAGAAAAAGCTGTCACATACTGATAGAGAAAAAGCTGTCACATGCTGATAGAGAAAAAGCTGTCACATGCTGATAGAGAAAAGGCTGTCACATACTGATAGAGAAAAAGCTGTCACATGCTGATAGAGAAAAGGCTGTCACATACTGATAGAGAAAAAGCTGTCACATGCTGATAGAGAAAAAGCTGTCACATGCTGATAGAGAAAAAGCTGTCACATGCTGATAGAGAAAAAGCTGTCACATACTGATAGAGAAAAAGCTGTCACATGCTGATAGAGAAAAAGCTGTCACATGCTGATAGAGAAAAAGCTGTCATATACTGATAGAGAAAAGGCTGCCACATACTGATTTAGAAAAAGCTGTCATATACTGATAGAGAAAAAGCTGTCACATGCTGATAGAGAAAAAGCTGTCACATACTGATAGAGAAAAAGCTGTCATATACTGATAGAGAAAAAGCTGTCGTATACTGATAGAGAAAAAGCTGTCACATGCTGATAGAGAAAAAGCTGTCACATGCTGATAGAGAAAAAGCTGTCACATACTGATAGAGAAAAAGCTGTCACATACTGATAGAGAAAAAGCTGCCACATACTGATTTAGAAAAAGCTGTCATATACTGATAGAGTAAAAGCTGCCACATACTGATTTAGAAAAAGCTGTCATATACTGATAGAGAAAAAGCTGTCACATGCTGATAGAGAAAAAGCTGTCACATACTGATAGAGAAAAAGCTGTCACATACTGATAGAGAAAAAGCTGTCACATACTGATAGAGAAAAAGCTGCCACATACTGATTTAGAAAAAGCTGTCATATACTGATAGAGTAAAAGCTGCCACATACTGATTTAGAAAAAGCTGTCATATACTGATAGAGAAAAAGCTGTCACATGCTGATAGAGAAAAAGCTGTCATATACTGATAGAGAAAAAGCTGTCGCATACTGATAGAGAAAAAGCTGTCACATACTGATAGAGAATAAGCTGTCACATACTGATAGAGAAAAAGCTGTCGCATGCTGATAGAGAAAAAGCTGTCACATACTGATAGAGAATAAGCTGTCACATACTGATAGAGAAAAAGCTGTCACATGCTGATAGAGAAAAATCTTTCACAAACTGTTACTGCGTTTACAAAATTATAAATGCTATACCGAAAATTGATAAAGTAATAAAAGAGTTTACCTTCTAAACCAGTTTCTAAGAAGAGAGACGGTTAAATGAGATTCATCGTTGCAATTCAAATGCAACACATCGGCCAAGTGGAAACAGATATTCGCGATTTATAAACCTCTTGACCCAATAAGCGGTCAATAATTGCACCGGTCGTTACGTAAATGCTGATCACGACTGGAGGAATAAACAATCGATTTCCGAACAATTCCTCGCTCAATAATCGATATTAAGTGTTCTTAATGAAGTGGATTGGATGCGAACACTAGGCACGCCGAGATAGCGTAAATTGTTTCCCACGGTAGGCCGTGACGTCTGTCAGTCAAGGGAGTCGATATATGCAACACTGTCCGTCACCTATACGCGGCGTGCTTAGGCATTTACAGTGATTCTGCCCACGGTAGTTAGGTTTAGTTAGCGATATTCCCGCAACAAGTAGATTTACTTAGGAGAATGGTTTCCATCAAATCTCAGTTAACATTGCGCAGAGTTTCGACATCTAAAGAATGTCCTCTTCTGGGGGATTGATTTAGCAATACCAACTGATTGATTAAGCGTTAAAGCAGCTGTTCTACCACCTAACCCACAACATATAATCAGCTGTTTTATGAAATTATACGTTATCACTTATTTAAATTCAAATGAGAATAAATAGATATATTGCACACCTTGTCCTTTTGTGAAAAGCTTTTCTCCCATATAAAACTAAAATTAATTCATTTGAAATTCAACTGATGAATGAATATTTTAAAAACTGTGTTAACATTAAGTGTCATTCACTACAAGTTTAAACAAATGTATTTGAACTTGAGTAGATTAATAAATAGTTTTATTAACGATTGAAATTTTGAAAAAATCGAAAAATAGATTTATCATAAACAAGATAGTTTTTAAACGCTTCATTACAAATGAACAATGAAAATTATTTTTGTTTTACCATTTTCATACAATGTAAAGAATATGGTGGAAACCTTTCACTGCCCTTATAAAAAAACATCTACTTTAAGGAAGCGGTCATATCCACACGTGAGATGATTCCATTTATTTCCATAAAGAAAATTTAATTCCACCTCCAAATCCTAAGTGGACCATACTATGATCACGATCTATAAAGGAAGTGACGTCACAAGGTTATGATACGTTAGACAGTATCAAACATAGCCTCGATTTGAAAAACAACTAAATCATCGCAAAGATGAGACTATCATAATAATATAGCAAAGTAGGGCTAGAGTGTAAGTTAAAGCAGCAAAGCTGCATTGCAAGACTATGGTTGGTTTGGTCATAGGGTAAGCAAGCCACGTCCTCTACTACACTTAATTTTTAAAATAATTTTTTATATAGATGTAACAAGATTAAACAACTAATTAATTCATGTATTATTCGCAAAAGCATGTATGAATAGATTAAAGCCTTTTTGGTGGTAGTAAATTAACAGAAAGGCACATTAGCGTACCTTAAGCATAGGCTATAGTTTCCCATAGAACCATGTTTCAGCAATAAAGCGTCGAACAGGACGAACTCTTTCGAATCGACTTTACCGTATATTGTTTTACGGCGGAATTATGCCGATCGTATCGATATTTCGTGCCAACGAGCGAGCGCAACAAATCGAGCCAGCGTTCACATTATCTCATTTCAATGGCCTATCTACATATCAATTGTCGGAATTCAGGGCATTATCGTTAAAAAAGCATTTCGCACATAGTTTTATTGTGGGCACTGTCGCGCGAGATAATTCATGGCGTTTGATATCGTTATAGGTTGTAAATAACCTGTTTACAATGTGCTCAGACCATACGCAGGTACGCCCAGATTGTGTAAAGCCGGTGCATGTGTCGATACAAACAAGTTGCAAAATTTACTTTCTTTACAATTATTTAATGAAAACTTTAATTAAAATTTACTTTCCTTATCTTCTTAAATTAAATAAAAGCTATTTAAACTAAAACATACTCTATGACTTCAATAAAAAAAAGGCCTACTGTAACTAATGTATTAAAATGTCTACAAAGAACTTATAATAGGTAAAAACAAAAAAGGGGAATTCCAGAATGTACATATCAGTAAGCAGTAGACTCAAGCATCGTACATAAGCTGATATAGGAGATTAAAGCAACGTACAAGTTACTAAGCAAGGATTCAAGCGTCTTGCTTAACATCAGCAGGAGATTTTAGCATCGTACGTAACATGAAGCAGGAAATTTAAGCATCGTACATAACATAAAGTAGGAGATTAAAACAACGTACATATCTCCAAGCAAGGATTCAAGCGTCTTGCGTAACATCAGGAGAAGATATAAGCATCGTACGTAATATGAAGCAAAAGATTTAAGAAACGTACATATCACTCAGCAAGGATTTAATCGTCGTACGTAACATCAGCAGGAACCTTAAGCATCGTACGTAACACGAAGCAGGAGATTAAAGCAAAGTACATATCACCAAGCAAAGATTCAAAAGTCGTAATTAACATCAGTATGAGATTAAAATGACGGACGTAACATAAAGCGGGAGATTTGAGGATGGTACGTAACATGAAGCAGGAGGTTGAAGTGACATACGTATTCAGCAGGAGATTAAAGCAACGTATGTAACATGAAGCAGGAGGTTGAAGTGACATACGTATTCAGCAGGAGATTAAAGCAACGTATGTAACATGAAGCAGGAGGTTGAAGTGACATACGTATTCAGCAGGAGATTAAAGCAACGTATGTAACATGAAGCAGGAGGTTGAAGTGACATACGTATTCAGCAGGAGATTAAAGCAACGTATGTAACATGAAGCAGGAGGTTGAAGTGACATACGTATTCAGCAGGAGATTAAAGCAACGTATGTAACATGAAGCAGGAGGTTGAAGTGACATACGTATTCAGCAGGAGATTAAAGCAACGTATGTAACATGAAGCAGGAGGTTGAAGTGACATACGTATTCAGCAGGAGATTAAAGCAACGTATGTAACATGAAGCAGGAGGTTGAAGAGACATACGTATTCAGCAGGAGATTAAAGCAACGTATGTAACATGAAGCAGGAGGTTGAAGTGACATACGTATTCAGCAGGAGATTAAAGCAACGTATGTAACATGAAGCAGGAGGTTGAAGCAACATACATAAGTAAGGATGCAAGCGTCGGCGTCGTACGTATTCAGCAGGAGATTAAAGCAACGTATGTAACATGAAGCAGGAGGTTGAAGTGACATACGTATTCAGTAGGAGATTAAAGCAACGTATGTAACATGAAGCAGGAGGTTGAAGTGACATACGTATTCAGCAGGAGATTAAAGCAACGTATGTAACATGAAGCAGGAGGTTGAAGTGACATACGTATTCAGTAGGAGATTAAAGCAACGTATGTAACATGAAGCAGGAGGTTGAAGTGACATACGTATTCAGTAGGAGATTAAAGCAACGTATGTAACATGAAGCAGGAGGTTGAAGTGACATACGTATTCAGCAGGAGATTAAAGCAACGTATGTAACATGAAGCAGGAGGTAGAAGTGACATACGTATTCAGTAGGAGATTAAAGCAACGTATGTAACATGAAGCAGGAGGTTGAAGTGACATACGTATTCAGCAGGAGATTAAAGCAACGTATGTAACATGAAGCAGGAGGTTGAAGTGACATACGTATTCAGCAGGAGATTAAAGCAACGTATGTAACATGAAGCAGGAGGTTGAAGTGACATACATAAGTAAGGATCCAAGCGTCGGCGTCGTACGTATTCAGCAGGAGATTAAAGCAACGTATGTAACATGAAGCAGGAGGTTGAAGTGACATACGTATTCAGCAGGAGATTAAAGCAACGTATGTAACATGAAGCAGGAGGTTGAAGTGACATACGTATTCAGCAGGAGATTAAAGCAACGTATGTAACATGAAGCAGGAGGTTGAAGTGACATACGTATTCAGCAGGAGATTAAAGCAACGTATGTAACATGAAGCAGGAGGTTGAAGTGACATACGTATTCAGCAGGAGATTAAAGCAACGTATGTAACATGAAGCAGGAGGTTGAAGTGACATACGTATTCAGCAGGAGATTAAAGCAACGTATGTAACATGAAGCAGGAGGTTGAAGTGACATACGTATTCAGTAGGAGATTAAAGCAACGTATGTAACATGAAGCAGGAGGTTGAAGTGACATACGTATTCAGCAGGAGATTAAAGCAACGTATGTAACATGAAGCAGGAGGTTGAAGTGACATACGTATTCAGCAGGAGATTAAAGCAACGTATGTGACATGAAGCAGGAGGTTGAAGTGACATACATAAGTAAGGATCCAAGCGTCGGCGTCGTACGTATTCAGCAGGAGATTAAAGCAACGTATGTAACATGAAGCAGGAGGTTGAAGTGACATACGTATTCAGCAGGAGATTAAAGCAACGTATGTAACATGAAGCAGGAGGTTGAAGTGACATACGTATTCAGCAGGAGATTAAAGCAACGTATGTAACATGAAGCAGGAGGTTGAAGTGACATACGTATTCAGTAGGAGATTAAAGCAACGTATGTAACATGAAGCAGGAGGTTGAAGTGACATACGTATTCAGCAGGAGATTAAAGCAACGTATGTAACATGAAGCAGGAGGTTGAAGTGACATACGTATTCAGTAGGAGATTAAAGCATCGTACGTAACACGAAGCAGGAGATTAAAGCAAAGTACATATCACCAAGCAAAGATTCAAACGTCGTACGTAACGTCAGCAGGAGATTAAAATGACGGACGTAACATGAAGCGGGAGATTTGAGGATGGTACGTAACATGAAGCAGGAGGTTGAAGCAACATACATAAGTAAGGATCCAAGCGTCGGCGTCGTACGTATTCAGCAGGAGATTAAAGCAACGTATGTAACATGAAGCAGGAGGTTGAAGTGACATACGTATTCAGCAGGAGATTAAAGCAACGTATGTAACATGAAGCAGGAGACTTAAAGTAACGTACTAATCACTAAGCAAGGATTCAAGCATCGTACGTAACATCAGCAGGAGATTTAGGCATCGTACGTAACATAAAGCAGGAGAGGTATTCATCGTTCGTAACTTGAAGCAGGAGATTAATGCAACGTGCATATCACTAAGGCAGTATTCAAGCGTCGTACGTAACATTAGCAGGGAATTTAGGCATCGTACGTAACATGAAGCAAAAGATTCAAGAAACGTACATATCACTAAACAAGGATATCACTAAGCGCCTTACGTAACATCGGCATGAGATATAAGCCTTACGTAGCACGAAGCGAAAGATTTAAGAAACGTGCATATCACTAAGCAAGGATTCAAGCATCGTACGTAACATCAGCACGAGTTATAAGCATCGTAAGTAACATGAAGCAAAAGATTTAAGAAACGTACATATCACTCAGCAATGATTCAATTATCGTAGGTAATATCAGCAGGAACCTTAAGCATCGTACATAACCTGAAGTAGGAGATTAAAGCAACGTACAAATCACTAAGCAAGGATTCAAGCGTCTTACTTAACATCAGCAGGAGATTTTAGCATCGTACGTATTATGAAGCAGGAAATTTAAGCATCGTACATAACATGAAATAGGAGATTAAAGCAACGTACAAATCACTAAGCAAGGATTCAAGCGTCTTACTTAACATCAGCAGGAGATTTTAGCATCGTACGTAACATGAAGCAGGAAATTTAAGCATCGTACATAACATGAAATAGGAGATTAAAGCAACGTTCAAATCACTAAATAAGGATTCAAGCGTCTTACGTAACACCAGCAGGGGATTTTAGCATCGAACGTAACATGAAGCAAGAGATTTAAGCATCGTACATAACATGAAATAGGAGATTGAAGCAACGTTCAAATCACTAAATAAGGATTCAAGCGTCTTACGTAATACCAGCAGGGGATTTTAGCATCGAACGTAACATGAAGCAAGAGATTTAAGCATCGTACATAACATGAAATAGGAGATTGAAGCAACGTTCAAATCACTAAATAAGGATTCAAGCGTCTTACGTAACACCAGCAGGGGATTTTAGCATCGAACGTAACATGAAGCAAGAGATTTAAGCATCGTACATAACATGAAATAGGAGATTAAAGCAACGTTCAAATCACTAAATAAGGATTCAAGCGTCTTACGTAACACCAGCAGGGGATTTTAGCATCGAACGTAACATGAAGCAAGAGATTTAAGCATCGTACATAACATGAAATAGGAGATTAAAGCAACGTACAAATCACTAAGCAAGGATTCAAGCGTCTTACTTAACATCAGCAGGGGATTTTAGCATCGAACGTAACATGAAGCAAGAGATTTAAGCATCGTACATAACATGAAATAGGAGATTAAAGCAACGTAGAAATCACTAAGCAAGGATTCAAGCGTTTTACTTAACATCAGCAGGAGATTTTAGCATCGAACGTAACATGAAGCAAGAGATTTAAGCATCGTACATAACATGAAATAGGAGATTAAAGCAACGCTCAAATCACTAAATAAGGATTCAAGCGTCTTACGTAACACCAGCAGGGGATTTTAGCATCGAACGTAACATGAAGCAAGAGATTTAAGCATCGTACATAACATGAAATAGGAGATTAAAGCAACGTTCAAATCACTAAATAAGGATTCAAGCGTCTTACGTAACACCAGCAGGGGATTTTAGCATCGAACGTAACATGAAGCAAGAGATTTAAGCATCGTACATAACATAAAATAGGAGATTAAAGCAACGTTCAAATCACTAAATAAGGATTCAAGCGTCTTACGTAACACCAGCAGGGGATTTTAGCATCGAACGTAACATGAAGCAAGACATTTAATCATCGTACATAACATGAAATAGGAGATTAAAGCAACGTACAAATCACTAAGCAAGGATTCAAGCGTCTTACTTAACATCAGCAGGAGATTTTAGCATCGTACGTAACATGAAGCAGGAAATTTAAGCATCGTACATAACATGAAATAGGAGATTAAAGCAACGTACAAATCACTAAATAAGGATTCAAGCGTCTTACTTAACATCAGCAGGAGATTTTAGCATCGTACGTAACATGAAGCAGGAAATTTAAGCATCGTACATAACATGAAATAGGAGATTAAAGCGACGTACAAATCACTAAGCAAGGATTCAAGCGTCTTACTTAACATCAGCAGGAGATTTTAGCATCGTACGTAACATGAAGCAGGAAATTTAAGCATCGTACATAACATGAAATAGGAGATTAAAGCAACGTACAAATCACTAAATAAGGATTCAAGCGTCTTACTTAACACCAGCAGGGGATTTTAGCATCGAACGTAACATGAAGCAAGAGATTTAAGCATCGTACATAACATAAAATAGGAGATTAAAGCAACGTACAAATCACTAAGCAAGGATTCAAGCGTCTTACTTAACATCAGCAGGAGATTTTAGCATCGTACGTAACACGAAGCAGGAAATTTAAGCATCGTACATAACATGAAATAGGAGATTAAAGCAACGTTCAAATCACTAAATAAGGATTCAAGCGTCTTACTTAACACCAGCAGGGGATTTTAGCATCGAACGTAACATGAAGCAAGAGATTTAAGCATCGTACATAACATGAAATAGGAGATTAAAGCAACGTACAAATCACTAAGCAAGGATTCAAGCGTCTTACTTAACATCAGCAGGAGATTTTAGCATCGTACGTAACATGAAGCAGGAAATTTAAGCATCGTACATAACATGAAATAGGAGATTAAAGCAACGTTCAAATCACTAAATAAGGCTTCAAGCGTCTTACGTAACACCAGCAGGGGATTTTAGCATCGAACGTAACATGAAGCAAGAGATTTAAGCATCGTACATAACATGAAATAGGAGATTAAAGCAACGTACAAATCACTAAGCAAGGATTCAAGCGTCTTACGTAACACCAGCAGGGGATTTTAGCATCGAACGTAACATGAAGCAAGAGATTTAAGCATCGTACATAACATAAAATAGAAGATTTAAGCATCGTACATAACATGAAATAGGAGATTAAAGCAACGTACAAATCACTAAGCAAGGATTCAAGCGTCTTACGTAACACCAGCAGGGGATTTTAGCATCGAACGTAACATGAAGCAAGAGATTTAAGCATCGTACATAACATAAAATAGGAGATTGAAGCAACGTAGAAATCACTAAATAAGGATTCAAGCGTCTTACGTAACACCAGCAGGGGATTTTAGCATCGTACGTAACATGAAGCAAAAGATTTAAGAAATGTACATATCACTTAGCAAGGATTCAATCGTCGTACGTAACATCAGCAGGAACCTTAAGCATCGTACATAACCTGAAGCAGGAGATTAAAGCAACGTTCAAATCACTAAATAAGGATTCAAGCGTCTTACGTAACACCAGCAGGGGATTTTAGCATCGTACGTAACATGAAGCAAAAGATTTAAGCATCGTACATAACATAAAATAGGAGATTGAAGCAACGTTCAAATCACTAAATAAGGATTCAAGCGTCTTACGTAACACCAGCAGGGGATTTTAGCATCGTACGTAACATGAAGCAAAAGATTTAAGCATCGTACATAACATGAAATAGGAGATTAAAGCAACGTACAAATCACTAAATAAGGATTCAAGCGTCTTACTTAACATCAGCAGGAGATTTTAGCATCGTACGTAACATGAAGCAGGAAATTTAAGCATCGTACATAACATGAAATAGGAGATTAAAGCGACGTACAAATCACTAAGCAAGGATTCAAGCGTCTTACTTAACATCAGCAGGAGATTTTAGCATCGTACGTAACATGAAGCAGGAAATTTAAGCATCGTACATAACATGAAATAGGAGATTAAAGCAACGTACAAATCACTAAATAAGGATTCAAGCGTCTTACTTAACACCAGCAGGGGATTTTAGCATCGAACGTAACATGAAGCAAGAGATTTAAGCATCGTACATAACATAAAATAGGAGATTAAAGCAACGTACAAATCACTAAGCAAGGATTCAAGCGTCTTACTTAACATCAGCAGGAGATTTTAGCATCGTACGTAACACGAAGCAGGAAATTTAAGCATCGTACATAACATGAAATAGGAGATTAAAGCAACGTTCAAATCACTAAATAAGGATTCAAGCGTCTTACTTAACACCAGCAGGGGATTTTAGCATCGAACGTAACATGAAGCAAGAGATTTAAGCATCGTACATAACATGAAATAGGAGATTAAAGCAACGTACAAATCACTAAGCAAGGATTCAAGCGTCTTACTTAACATCAGCTGGAGATTTTAGCATCGTACGTAACATGAAGCAGGAAATTTAAGCATCGTACATAACATGAAATAGGAGATTAAAGCAACGTTCAAATCACTAAATAAGGATTCAAGCGTCTTACGTAACACCAGCAGGGGATTTTAGCATCGAACGTAACATGAAGCAAGAGATTTAAGCATCGTACATAACATGAAATAGGAGATTAAAGCAACGTACAAATCACTAAGCAAGGATTCAAGCGTCTTACGTAACACCAGCAGGGGATTTTAGCATCGAACGTAACATGAAGCAAGAGGTTTAAGCATCGTACATAACATAAAATAGAAGATTTAAGCATCGTACATAACATGAAATAGGAGATTAAAGCAACGTACAAATCACTAAGCAAGGATTCAAGCGTCTTACGTAACACCAGCAGGGGATTTTAGCATCGAACGTAACATGAAGCAAGAGATTTAAGCATCGTACATAACATAAGATAGGAGATTGAAGCAACGTTCAAATCACTAAATAAGGATTCAAGCGTCTTACGTAACACCAGCAGGGGATTTTAGCATCGTACGTAACATGAAGCAGGAGAAGTATTCATCGTTCGTAACTTGTAGCGGGAGATTAACGCAACGTGCATATCACTAAGGCAGTATTCAAGCGTCGTACGTAACATTAGCAGGAGATTTAGGTATCGTACGTAACATCAGCAGGAGATTTAGGCATCGTACGTAACATGAAGCAGGAGAAGTATTCATCGTTCGTAACTTGTAGCGGGAGATTAACGCAACGTGCATATCACTAAGGCAGTATTCAAGCGTCGTACGTAACATTAGCAGGAGATTTAGGTATCGTACGTAACATCAGCAGGAGATTTAGGCATCGTACGTAACATGAAGCAGGAGAAGTATTCATCGTTCGTAACTTGTAGCGGGAGATTAACGCAACGTGCATATCACTAAGGCAGTATTCAAGCGTCGTACGTAACATTAGCAGGAAATTTAGGTATCGTACGTAACATGAAGCAAAAGATTCAAGAAACGTACATATCACTAAGCATGGATATCACTAAGCGTCTTACGTAACATCAGCAGGAGATTTAAGCATCGTACGTAACAAGAATCAGGAGATTTAAGCATCGTACGTAACATCAGCAGGAGATTTAAGCAACGTACGTAGCATGAAGGAGGAGATTAATGCAACGTACGTAATATCAGCAGGATTTAAGCATCGTTCAAGTAGTAATTGAAATTCAGTAAATAAAAAAACCAGTAAATATTGTATCAGTACTTGAACAAATAGTAAAACATAATACTTTGTGTTATAGGATTTCAATGGTAGATCTGCTACGGAAATAGTTAAAACAAAGAAATACAGTATAGCCTATGTGGAGAAGGAAATTAGACGGTCAAACTGTGAAGGATTTAATCTCCTTTGAAGGATTTGGATAAATATTTAGCTTATTTGTCTGGAATATAATTTACAGGTTGCAAAATTGAAGGATACTTGCGTTTTGCATAGAGCTTTGCCTCAGTATTTTGGGGTTGTTTAGATTTTAACAGTTACACCTTCTGAAGGAAGAAAGGAAATTAGTATAAATTTAAGGATAATGAACCCCTCATGAGTTGTCATTTGAAAGGAAATTCAGAATGAAAAATAGCGGATGCAGTCCTTTATCCCCTCGTCCAGTAGGGAACGACGCGAAATTGTAGATATTCCAAGGCACCACTATGTGAAGCCTTCACGAGTCTGACCTTGAATCGGGGGAATATCATGCATAGGGTTTCCTGAGTCTGTCCCGTGGTTAGTTCACTGATAACTTGGGCAAGTGGTTAATTCACTATTTCAAGGGTAAATGTATCTCGGATCGTCGTCGGAAATAAAATCTATTGTAATCAGGTTATGTAACACGTTGCTCACTCCGAGCGTGTAAGTGAGAGACTTTATGTCCCGTGGTTAGTTCACTGATAACTTGGGAAAGTGGTTAATTCACTATTTCAAGGGTAAATGTATCTCGGATCGTCATCTGGAATAAAATCCATTGTAATAAGGTTATGTACCACGTTGCTCACTCCGAGCGTGTAAGTGAGAGACTTTATGTCCCGTGGTTAGTTCACTGATAACTTGGGCAAGTGGTTAATTCACTATTTCAAGGGTAAATGTATCTAGCATCGACGTCGGAAATAAAATCTATTGTAATCAGGTTATGCAACTCGTTGCTCACTCCGAGCGTGTAAGTGAGAGACTTTATGTCCCGTGGTTAGTTCACTGATAACTTGGGAAAGTGGTTAATTCACTATTTCAAGGGTAAATGTATCTCGGATCGTCATCTGGAATAAATTCCATTGTAATCAGGTTATGCACCACGTTGCTCACTCCGAGCGTGTAAGTGAGAGACTTTATGTCCCGTGGTTAGTTCACTGATAACTTGGGCAAGTGGTTAATTCACTATTTCAAGGGTAAATGTATCTCGGATCGTCATCTGGAATAAATTCCATTGTAATAAGGTTATGCACCACGTTGCTCACTCCGAGCGTGTAAGTGAGAGACTTTATGTCCCGTGGTTAGTTCACTGATAACTTGGGCAAGTGGTTCTTTCACTATTTCAAGGGTAAATGTATCTAGCATCGTCGTCGGAAATAAAATCTATTGTAATCAGGTTATGCAACACTTTGCTCACTCCGAGCGTGTAAGTGAGAGACTTTATGTCCCGTGGTTAGTTCACTGATAACTTGGGCAAGTGGTTAATTCACTATTTCAAGGGTAAATGTATCTCGGATCGTCATCTGGAATAAATTGCATTGTAATCAGGTTATGTACCACGTTGCTCACTCCGAGCGTGTAAGTGAGAGACTTTATGTCCCGTGGTTAGTTCACTGATAACTTGGGCAAGTGGTTAATTCACTATTTCAAGGGTAAATGTATCTCGGATCGTCATCTGGAATAAATTCCATTGTAATCAGGTTATGCAACACGTTGCTCACTCCGAGCGTGTAAGTGAGAGACTTTATGTCCCGTGGTTAGTTCACTGATAACTTGGGCAAGTGGTTAATTCACTATTTCAAAGGTAAATGTATCTCGGATCGTCATCTGGAATAAATTCCATTGTAATCAGGTTATGTAACACGTTGCTCACTCCGAGCGTGTAAGTGAGAGACTTTATGTCCCGTGGTTAGTTCACTGATAACTTGGGCAAGTGGTTAATTCACTATTTCAAGGGTAAATGTATCTCGGATCGTCATCTGGAATAAATTCCATTGTAATCAGGTTATGTAACACGTTTCTCACTCCGAGCGTGTAAGTGAGAGACTTTATGTCCCGTGGTTAGTTCACTGATAACTTGGGCAAGTGGTTAATTCACTATTTCAAGGGTAAATGTATCTCGGATCGTCATCTGGAATAAATTCCATTGTAATCAGGTTATGTAACACTTTGCTCACTCCGAGCGTG
>JBAIZL010000062.1:202500-272500 GCA_036971475.1 Prosapia bicincta
TACCTTGTGAAATGACTCAAATTTCTAAAGTACGTGTTTGTATTAGTTCGCTTAATATTGGTTCTTTGAATGTTTACTTTACCTGTAATTGGAATTTAGAGTGTTTACTTTACACTGAGGAAGACAATAGTGTTATCGAAACATGTAAGAATGACAAAACCCGTGTCAATTCAATGTGAGTACCGAGTTTTTATCTCTCGGATATACTCACAAGTATGGCATTCGCATTGTTGCATTTACGAGTGTGTATTGAAGCCTATAATCTTGGGGAAATGCACAGAGATGAGTGAATTGATGAATTCAATCGATGTACAGGTAATATCAGTCTTTAGGGGCCAGCTGATTTCACGACACCCTGATGGAGGCTATTCTGAAGAGCAATATAACCTTTATGACGCCAATAAAACTAGCCTGAGTAACAACATTGCTTGATTGGTGGCCCTTACTCGCTCTGTGACTTGGAGTCCAACAGGTTTGGCATATTTGTATACAAATTAGAGAAAATCGTTTTACCAGTTGAATCGACTGAGCTCAAAGCATTATCACAGGTAATACAATAAAACTAGCCTGAGTAACAACATTGCTTGATTGGTGGCCCTTACTCGCTCTGTGACTTGGAGTCCAACAGGTTTGGCATATTTGTATACAAATTAGAGAAAATCGTTTTACCAGTTGAATCGACTGAGCTCAAAGCATTATCACAGGTAATACAATAAAACTATACAAATACTACTACACAAGATATTTATAAATAATAATAAATTTGACAAAAATATATAGAATAAATTTTGTGTTGTCATCATCAGATAAACACAATTACGTCATAAAAGCAACTAAATGCAACTACTAATGTTTGTTTAATTACTTAAGGACATACAAGGAGTGTCCAAGGACGGATTCCCGTTATACATCCTTGAAGGTAGAAGGAAAGGGAAGGATGAGAAGGGAAAGGGCGGTGAATTGAAGTAGGTGAACATTAGACCGGAGAGCGTTATTTTATTAATAACGAACGCCAAAATATATAAATTATTTTAGCAGTGAGTATCAACCTTCATCATAAGCGAGTATAACAAGAAAGCTCCGAACTATTTGATAGTAGCCAAGCTAGTTATTTGTTTAGTTGTAACGAGTTTACAATTTGCATTCAGTAGTTATACTTAGTGACGTTGACGATGATGGCGATTTTGTCTTCACATCAATACATATACTTCTGTATTCAAGCAATAGTATCACTGATATTATTCTGATATTTGGTATGATTCAATTCTTAAATAAATATCTGGAATACGTAACAAATGTTTTTCCCTTTAAAGTAACGAATTCTATTTGCCAAGTTTTCACTTCTATAATCTATAGCAAAATGAATAAAACCAAGTAATATAGCAAAAAATTAAAGTCAATTCCTTAATAAAAGTTAATTCCTTCCTCTAGCCGTCTACTACAACCCCCGGTCAGTGATGCTCGATAATGGAGATACTATCAATCTTTGAAAGTTAACTCGCATAAATACCAAGTAAGATTCTTATTTAAGTACACATAGTGAAAGTGATAAGTGAATACAAGAAAACAGTGTCGCAAAGTTAAATATATATATGCTGATACGTATTCCTTCACGGATGGAAAAATATGATGAATAGTTACTATCTGGAGTACATTCGTTCATTCTGCAGTCCATAAATTCGCAGTTCCGACGTTTCGCTAGAATCTCATCCAGCATTGACGAGGTGAACCCAACAACAGTAGAAGAGCGAGTGAAGAGCGCAGATAACTCGGCTCCTATATATAGAGAGTTATATAGGAGCCGAGGAGTCTCTATATATAGGAGCCGAGTTATCTGCGCTTTTCACTCGCTCTTCTACTGTTGTTGGGTTCACCTCGTCAATGCTGGATGAGATTCTAGCGAAAAATCGGAACTGCGAATTTATGGACTGCAGAATGAACGGATGTACTCCAGATAGTAACTATTCATCATATATATATATATATATATATATATATATATATATATATATGTATGTATGTATGTATATATATATTGAAAAGAAATTCTTCATATCATTATAGAATATTTAAACTGGAATATATCGTAGCAAACTGTCACTAACTATCAAAGGGGAGTCAAATGTAAATCTTTCGGCCAAAAAGGGTCACTGCACGTACCTGGCATACCAGAAATAATAATTTACTTCGAAAGGTTTCATTGTAGGTAATGCAAGACGTGACTCCATCACTGGAGAGGAGAGTTGGCTAGACATTGAGGGATCATGCAGATTTATGGAGAAAAATCCTTAAAAATGCAGAAAAACCTCGTCCATCTTGTATCTTGAGAACTTTCCAGAAGTTCCTACCCCAGCCAAAGAGAAAGCGATGAAAGAAAACGTGCTGATAGGGTGGAGAGATAATAGTGGCATGAGGTAGTCAATGATATTTGAAGAAGGGATAAAACCCGTACGGAAACTATTCAAAGGAAACACGAGATGAGTTGGTCAAAAGCCAGGACTGGAAGGGGCAACTGGTTAATTTTGGTAACAAATTCTAAATTCAAATTAAAAAGTGATGTCGCTAAGTAAAAGTAGAAAGTGATATTAGTGAGGGAGATAATTAGGTAGTAAGTGATATTAAGTGAGGGAGATAATTAGATAGTGATATTAAGTGAGGGAGATAATTAAGTAGTGATATTAGGTGAGGGAGATAATTAGGCGGTAAGTGATATTAAGTGAGGAAGGTAATTAGGTAGTAAGTGATATTAAGTGACGGAGATAATTAGGTAGTGATAATAAGTGAAGGAGATAATTAATTTGTGATATTAAATGAGGGAGATAATTGGGTAGTAAGTGATTTTAAGTGAGGGAGACAATTAGGTAGTAAGTGATATTAAGTGACGGAGATAATTAGGTAGTGATATTAAATGAGGGAGATAATTTTGTAGTAAGTGATATTAAGTGAGGGAGATAATTAGGTAGTAGGTGATATTAAGTGAAGAAGATAATTAGGTAGTAGGTGATATTAAGTGACGGAGATAATTAGGTAGTGATATTAAGTGAGGGAGATAATTAGGTAGTGATAATAAGTGAGGGAGATAATTAAGTTGTGATATTAAAAGAGGGAGATAATTGGGTAGTAAGTGATTTTAAGTGAGGGAGACAATTAGGTAGTAAGTGATATTAAGTGACGGAGATAATTAGGTAGTGATATTAAATGAGGGAGATAATTGGGTAGCAAGTGATATTAAGTGAGGGAGATAATTAAGTAGTAAGTGATATTAGGTGAGGGAGATAATTAGGTGGTAAGTGATATTAAGTGAGGAAGATAATTAGGTAGTAGGTGATATTAAGTGACGGAGAAAATTAGGTAGTGATATTAAGTGAGGGAGATAATTAGGTAGTGATAATAAGTGAGGGAGATAATTAAGTTGTGATATTAAATGAGGGAGATAATTGGGTAGTAAGTAATTTTAAGTGAGGGAGACAATTAGGTAGTAAGTGATATTAAGTGAGGAGAATTATTAGGTAGTAAAGGATATATAGTGAGGGAGGTAATAAGGTAGTAAGTGATTATAAGTGATGGAGATAATTAGGTAGTGATAATAAGTGAGGAAGGTAATTAGGTAGTGATATTAAGGGAGGGAGATAATTAGGTAGTGATATTAAGTGAGGGAGATAATAAGGTAGTAAGTGATATTAAGTGAGGGAGATAATTAGGTAGTAAGTGATATTAAGTGAGGAAGATAATTAGGTAGTAAGTAATATTAAGTGATCCAAGTGAAATGAAACAAGAAATCAACGCAATAAATACTAGTATTAATTTATATTAATTTCAAAGTCAACTCTTTAAAGTAAAACATATTAAAAATTTTATAAATATTTATTAGTTGAAAGAATAAATATTAGAGGTTTTGATGGCTGCCGGCAAATTAGAGCTGGACAAAACTATGCTTATGTACGTATATATGTCTGTAAATGCTACAACTTTGAACTCAGGGTTAAAGTAAACCAGTTTCTGTAAAAACATGTAGTTGTGTGTTAATGTGATTCCTTTAGAGTCAAAGATCCTGTAGGACATCTTAAGTAAAGGTATGTTATAATATATATATATATATATATATATATATATATATATATATATATATATATATATATATATATATATATATATATATGGTGAGTGTAAACTATTAGTAGGAAATGAAAAAAAAATACAAAAATCTGCAAGTACAGTATTATAAAGGTAGGAACGTCCATTCGCGCTGAGACGTGTAACAAAATCTAAAAGCTAACCGACTGGTTTCACGGCATAAAAATGTATTTATTACGCAAAAATATTAAAAGCGACCTCCCACGCTGTCTTGCCGACAATTATTATGGTCAGTAGATATGCGTTTTACAGTCCCTGAAGATGGAAAATGACGAACGGAAACCAGTAAGACACGTTTGAATTTATTAAGGGTTTACATTTCATATGGTTCTGATTTTATAGTTCTGCTTTCGCAGTGCAAAGGACTTGAAAGATCTCATTGTGAAGATAAGAATATTGCCAAGTGCTTTGCTCGTAAAAATTGCAAATAAAACTTACATTAAAATGTTACTTTGGAGGGTTTATATCAACAACTTTACAGTGTGTTTGATAGTGTATTTCCATCACTTAATAAATACATTTAATATTTACTTATTTAAACAGACACCCTCTCGTAGTAACAGTTCTATTAACTTTATGTACATTACGTGTGCTAGGCATTCATCGTCTAAGGTTACAAAGCAAGCAATGTTGTGTCAGAGAATGTTTTGTGGCCGGAATTTACATAAACATACAACATTATTGTGGTTTGAAGGGTGTTCTTGTTTTCTAATATAAAATCACCACAGTTTGAAGCAAAATAGTACTAAAATTTATCTCTTTTTACCAAAGGTTGTAAATACATTCTAACATCATTGATTATTTGTGTATCTTACGATTATAACTGGGATTGAATATGCTTTGAATGGGTTATAACTCTTGTTTGGTGGTTGTCAAACTTCGTTCCAACATGGTTTTATTAGTTTAGGGGAGTTCCTTGCAAACGTTTCCAAATGTATCTTTCTGTGCGTGTATGTAATGCAAAAATTACATGGAATGCCTAGCAAGCCGAAGATAAGCCAATTGTCTCGATGATATCCGAAAGTCATATATAGAGGTTAATGCTAAGATATTTCAGATGCAAAGTGTATTAAATGATAGAACGTATGCTTGCATTCAGTAGATGTTTGTATGACTCGTTGGCTTCAGCGTCAAGTAAAAGGTCAAGAGAACATTGTATCTCCTGCCTAATATCCTGACTTGTGAGGCACTAAAGTAATGTTTATTAATAAAGTTCATTTACTAGACTTTGTTTACTAAAATTTAAAATAATTCATACATATTATAAATTGTAACATATTCAAGCATAAAGTTATGCTTCTTGCGATATAAAGAAAATTTAGGTTTCTTCAAAATAAATATTTGAGGGGAATAGAACTATTAAGACTGTTAACAAAGTTCATACAAAGTTTTTTTTATATAGGCTAATGACAGATCAGAGACAATTGTGTTTTTTTAAACAATCAACGTTTCGAATCTCTTTCCGAAATTCCTTTTCAAGAGGTCAGTTTTAATTAAACAATTATACAACATAACTTACCATTTATAAAATACATAACATTATATAAAATATAATAAAAATCAACAAATTACAAAACTCTTAATAAAATTCCAATTACAAATCAAAAATTTTTTTATCACAGTAAAAATTTCATCACTGGTTTTATTGTGATAGAAACACAGTTTGACTTGTAAATGGATATTTATTAAGAGTTTTGTAATTTGTTGAATTTTATTATATTTTATGTAATAATATGTATTTTATAAATCGTAAGTTATGTTGTAAAATGTTTTAATTAAAACTGAGCTCTTGAAAAAATATTTCGGAAAGAAATTCGAAACGTTGAGTGTTTAAAAATCAAAACTGTCTCTGATCTGTCATTAGCCTATATAAAAAAAAAAATACCTACTAACAGACATTAAATAATAATAGTTAAAAATAAAGTTTTTATTGCCTTCCTAACGATTTACATGCTTCAGTTACAGAAATAAAATCATTTGAAGTACAATTCTCTAGATAGCCCTATGAAATTGTTATTATTAATTAAATATATAATTATTGACATTTTCTATATAACCGTATATTTCACTAAATTCTATAATAATATGGTTAACATTTAAGAAATGTTTTTATTAGTTGAAGGCTTTGTTACTTCCGTATAAGCAGTACATTAGGGAAGAATTTAATTTCCCTCAGACGCAATGCTAAATATAGTTGTGCTATGTGCTAACATATCATTCAGTAGGGATATATTAATTTAATTCATTTACGTAGGCCTATTAAATAAAATATATTAGTAAAATTATAAATGTATGAATGAAAAAAGTTACAAGAGTAAATAAGTGTTGGTTAAGTTTCCCTCGACTGATAAGTTTTATTATTATTATTAATGAAATAAATAATAATTAAACGTAAGAAATATTGAATAATTCCTGGAGCACCATGAACTAAATTCACCCAACCCACTAACCGCAGTATAAAAGTTCTTTTATTTTACTACAGTTACTTTATTTATTTTTTTTTTTTTATTTATTTTTTTTTTCCAGGCGAATGTACGATTATATGGTAACCAAGCTCTTAAGTATTTATTGTAATTGTAACTACCGTGTAACTGTAACTATCGTGTAACTGTAACTACCGTGTAATTGTAACTACCGTGTATCTGTAACTACCGTGTATCTGTAACTACCGTGTAAATGTAACTACCGTGTATCTGTAACTACCGTGTAATTGTAACTACCGTGTAACTGTAACTACCGTGTAAATGTAACTACCGTGTAATTGTAACTACCGTGTATCTGTAACTACCGTGTAAATGTAACTACCGTGTAACTGTAACTACCGTGTATCTGTAACTACCGTGTAACTGTAACTACCGTGTAAATGTAACTACCGTGTAAATGTAACTACCGTGTAAATGTAACTACCGTGTATCTGTAACTACCGTGTAAATGTAACTACCGTGTAACTGTAACTACCGTGTAAATGTAACTACCGTTTAAATGTAACTACCGTGTAAATGTAACTACCGTGTAACTGTAACTACCGTGTAACTGTAACTACCGTGTATCTGTAACTACCGTGTAACTGTAACTACCGTGTAAATGTAACTACCGTGTAAATGTAACTACCGTGTAAATGTAACTACCGTGTAACTGTAACTACCGTGTAACTGTAACTACCGTGTAACTGTAACTACCGTGTAAATGTAACTACTGTGTAAATGTAACTACCGTGTAACTGTAACTACCGTGTAACTGTAACTACCGTGTAACTGTAACTACCGTGTAACTGTAACTACCGTGTAAATGTAACTACCGTGTAAATGTAACTACCGTGTAAATGTAACTACCGTGTAAATGTAACTACCGTGTAAATGTAACTACCGTGTATCTGTAACTACCGTGTAAATGTAACTACCGTGTAACTGTAACTACCGTGTAACTGTAACTACCGTGTAAATGTAACTACCATGTAAATGTAACTACCGTGTAAATATAACTACCGTGTAACTGTAACTATCGTGTAACTGTAACTACCGTGTAACTGTAACTACCGTGTAAATGTAACTACCGTGTAAATGTAACTACCGTGTAACTGTAACTACCGTGTAACTGTAACTACCGTGTAAATGTAACTACCGTGTAATTGTAACTACCGTGTAAATGTAACTACCGTGTAACTGTAACTACCGTGTAAATGTAACTACCGTGTAATTGTAACTACCGTGTAACTGTAACTACCGTGTAAATGTAACTACCGTGTAAATGTAACTACCGTGTAAATGTAACTACCGTGTAATTGTAACTACCGTGTAAATGTAACTACCGTGTAACTGTAACTACCGTGTAACTGTAACTACCGTGTAACTGTAACTACCGTGTAAATGTAACTACCGTGTAATTGTAACTACCGTGTAACTGTAACTACCGTGTATCTGTAACTACCATGTAATTGTAACTACCGTGTAACTGTAATTACCGTGTAATTGTAACTACCGTATAATTGTAACTACCGTGTAATTGTAACTACCGTGTAATTATAACTACCGTGTAACTGTAACTACCGTGTAATTGTAACTACCGTGTAATTGTAACTACCGTGTAATTGAAATGTAGATAAAGTAAGTTTTAGTAAAATTTAAGATTTTTATATTGTTCTTAGTGGTTTTCTGTTTATTAAGGGAAGAAATATTCTATTTAATAGACAGGAAAATTAAACTCCTGAAGAGTTGTATAAAGTTATGACATGATTTTATCGCATCCTTAAAGATTTACCGAGATGTTAAGGAATAACAATTAGTGTGTGAGATAAAAAGAATGTGACAAAGAACTGGAGAAATAGAATAATAAGTGACAAAGTATATAAATTTACGAGTGAGATGGGGTAAACAAGATAGTGATTATATATAAGTCCCACTTATATTTTTATTTTAAAATTTTAATAAATCGTAACGTTCAAATCGTGTATCTAATATCCCACAAAACTGACCTTAGCCAATGTAGCTTCAAAAATTAAAAATTACAGCCAACGTTTGCAGTTGTATTAACACATTAAAGCCCGGCGGGTAAAATTAAAACTACATAGATTATGCGGTACCGTGGGCAGTTAATAGGAGGTTCAAACTGTGCCCTTTGGACGCAAACATATTATATAATAAATAAAATAAATCAATCAGTCGGGACTGGTGTCCGTTTCTCCGCGGAACTGGAACGATTACACCAGCTGACTAGACGTGATTAGTTGTGTGAATTTTATTCCCGAAGGACTTGACAATTACTTAATGACTTGCTAATGGCTATTCCGGATCGATTCCAATTTAAAACTAGCGAGGTCGGACTGCAAATAGAATTTTTGTCGTTTATGGATTGCTTGATTTATTCATTTCGTCACGTCATTCTGTCTGTGCAGTTCACTTTATAAGCGGTGAGATTTGAATAAAAAGAAGACGCGGGTAATTGTCCATGACTGTCAAGAATGCGAGATGGTTAACTCATAACGTAAAAATGTTAAAAACAAGCTTTATTTTAATACAAATACCCTTCTCTTGTGAGTAAAGTCATAATTAAACTTCAATCAATAGTTTATTCCAAAAAAGCGTTTCAATGACAAAGTCATCATCAGTGATATCTTAATATTTTCATAGTGTCTTTCTTCAGCTTTTATTCAATTCTGTCCAATTTCGCAACAAGTCTTTTCTTGCATAGGACTTGCTGGCTTACTTATTTTAGGCTATCGATATTATAACCTAAGTTATTTAAAATAAGTTTTTTCTTTAGATTGTATATTTAATTGCCGTACCTGTGTTATTTGCTCTTTCTCTCGGGTCGTTATTATGGATCTTTTATAAATTAGAAAGTGGTGAAAAAAACTAGATTAATCTTTTATACCAATGAATTTAAAATTGTTCTGAATTTATTAAGTTTATAAAGCTCTGTTGGCTAATTTTAATGTAAGAAGAAAGTGCTTATTGTTTGTTGAGTTCCTGGAATCCTGACCGTTGATAGTTGCTTCGCTGCACTTTTCACATAGCTAACTTATTTTCCTAATTCTTTACTAAATCATTTACATCGCACTTTTAAATTATACATTAAAAAAACTTACAATTCCCTTAATTCTATTAAACAAAATTTACCCCTTATTGTCATTACTGACACTTGTTCCCAACCAATACGTCTGCCCTCTTCTGAAGTTCCTCTAAGACTCCTCCACCGATCACTTTCTTTTCCGACCTCGCATCATCTTTCCCTCCTCACGTATTTTAGTTAGTTTAGTTATCCCCACACCTTTCACAAATAGCTTTCTATAACGGTAAAGTGTTATTATAACCCAGGTATTTTGGTCCTTGAAACTCCCATCTTAAGATACTTGGACCCTTCTTCTGTTAAAGGTTCCCACAGCCCCTTTATGGCTACACTTGAAATAGAACAATGGTTATGCACTTTGTCAGCAGTTTATTAACTATTCCTGTCGCTTTCGCTTAATATTTCTTTCTGGATATCAACTAAATTTATCCTCTAGCCCTATACGTTTATGTTATAATATTGTATCTGGTATATGAGTGCTTCGCTTCTGTTGGTACTTCTCTCTTACTACCTTTCTGCCAGGGCACGCTATTTCTCCCTTACTACCTTTCTGCCAGGACAAGCTATTTCTCCCTTACCACCTTTCTGCCAGGGCACGCTATTTCTCCCTTACTACCTTTCTGCCAGGGCACGCTATTTCTGCTTTTAAGAAATAATGATCACTGGCACACGATGCTCCTGTACTATAGTTTTTTGCTTCAGGATTATAAATTTGATGTCTTTTTGTGTTTTGGGTCCAGGTATATTTGTTAAGCTGGTAGAATCCGTTCATTATTTAGAGTCCATTCTGTTCACATAACGTAATCATTTTGACGCCGTTGCCATTTAGGAGGCTTTCTCCGAATGGTTCTACTGTTTCGTCCCTTGTTTTTCTTTCTATTCTGTTGTTTATATCGCCCAATAGTATTATGTCTTTAGTTGGAAGTAATCTTACTTGTTTACTCTATACACTCTGAGAATCTGTAATTAGTGGCATACCTTCATTATTCTTCCACTTACAGGTTCCCATGTTTTTCTTTCTATTCTGTTGTTTATATCGCCCAATAGTATTATGTCTTTAGTTGGAAGTAATCTTACTTGTTTACTCTATACACTCTGAGAATCTGTAATTAGTGGCATACCTTCATTATTCTTCCACTTACAGGTTCCCATGTTTTTCTTTCTATTCTGTTGTTTATATCGCC
This sequence comes from Prosapia bicincta, assembly GCA_036971475.1. Lineage (NCBI taxonomy): Eukaryota > Metazoa > Arthropoda > Insecta > Hemiptera > Cercopidae > Prosapia > Prosapia bicincta. The sequence continues at coordinate 213,384 of JBAIZL010000062.1, forward strand.
CAATAGTATTATGTCTTTAGTTGGAAGTAATCTTACTTGTTTACTCTATACACTCTGACAATCTGTAATTAGTGGCATACCTTCATTATTCTTCCACTTACAGGTTCCCATGTTTTTCTTTCTATTCTGTTGTTTATATCGTCCAATAGTATTATGTCTTTAGTTGGAAGTAATCTTACTTGTTTACTCTATACACTCTGACAATCTGTAATTAGTGGCATACCTTCATTATTCTTCCACTTACAGGTTCCCATGTTTTTCTTTCTATTCTGTTGTTTATATCGTCCAATAGTATTATGTCTTTAGTTGGAAGTAATCTTACTTACACTCTGAGAATCTGTAATTAGTGGCATACCTTCATTATTCTTCCACTTACAGGTTCCCATGTTTTTCTTTCTATTCTGTTGTTTATATCGCCCAATAGTATTATGTCTTTAGTTGGAAGTAATCTTACTTGTTTACTCTATACACTCTGACAATTTGTAATTAGTGGCATACCTTCATTATTCTTCCACTTACAGGTTCCCATGTTTTGATGTATTTACTCAAACCTCGTCGAATCAACCCCTGGTCACGCTCGTTTTTATACGGAGACTCCACTATAAAAGTGGTTAGAGCATCCAATGTTCTACGATCCCTGGCCTTTATTCTCTGTTTTCCTTAAGACTACGATTCCTTCACTTCCAAGATTACTTCGTTTGTTTTTGTTGCTAATCCTTGTTTGTTCCACGTAGCAAAGTTCATGGCCCTTTTCCTTAGCTTACGTCGTCGTCGTTCCGAGACATTTTTCTAGGCTTTTAACAGTTTTCATTTTCTTAAGTTAGCCCAATGCCTTAACCCACAACTTGGAGGGCCAGAGTGTGAAGTTGGAGTTCTCTTTGCTAGACAGGTTCCTAAATGATCCTGTCTCCCCAGCCTGTTGGTACGCGGGAGTCTTTTTATTTCACACCTGCAAAACCTGCACCAAACCGGACCGAAATAAAACAATATAAAAAACGTTTTTTCAGTCAGTTCCTACTTGGGTCAACAAAAAAATTATATTTTAGTTACTTTTTATTATTAAATAATTACAAGTAATATCAATATGTATATACATCACTCACTATAATAGAAAGAAAAAATAATAATTTTAAATTAAACTAATAAATTTAGTTATTGAAGTAATACTCGTATTTAGACAAAACTATATCAAGTGTCATCCACTACAAGTTTAGGAAATGCAATTGAACTTGAGTGGATGAATAAAAAGTATATTACTAGCGATTGAAATATTGAGTGAGATATATAAAAAAATATAGGTAGAGTGTGAACTGATAGTAGGAATTGAAAACAGCTTCATCGTTGTTTATATTTCCTGACCATAGTATCGGTTTCAAAGTGTTTAATTTCAACCTATTAGAATTGAATGTGTTTATTTTGTTCTTTATTTCTCTTTAAAACTTTAAAATATTAATAGTTTTTGTTCTTAATATTTATTTTATTATTGAAGAAACGTATTAGGAATTACAAGGCATTTCGAATACTTTGTGAATTATTGATTTAATGTTCCTAATGATTGTTAGGCTAATAAGGCTGTGCATCGAGAAAACGTATGGAAATACAACAGTGTTGCCTGACTTTCATTCTCTAACCATGTAAACCTCAGGCAGTGATTATCGTCTCTTAAGTCATCAAAGTTTTGCTACAGTCATCAAAGTAACCTGATCACATACTAAACATAATGGGATAAAATGTGTGTTTTATTGGGGTAAAATTTTAAAAACCCTTTCTCTGCCAACATGCAGAAAGCTGAAAGACAAACAAAAACACGCCACATCATTTCACAAACCATACCATGTACGTTGCCCTATACGTCGGCCGTGTGTTTGTGTAAGACAGACAGACAATCCAGTGGCCATGTTATGACAAGCTGATAGCTTTGCTAACTACCTGCGGAGGCCATGAGAACAGCGTGACTTGCCACTTTGGCAGCCATTGTTGCAGTCAAGTCTAGACACAATTCCAAATTAGACAACCGGCGACCGCTGATTGATATGTTGTGTAGGCTTCGGCAGCGGCCGTGTTCTGGGCTTTATGCTGTTTACAATGGACGAGTTAGCAGGTACATATGTGTTCGGGACATTTCGGTTTCCCAGACCAACACAACACTCTACAAAATAAGTATATCGTAAATAACAAAGGAAACTTGAGATAAGGACAAAAGGAAACTTTCCTTAACATTAAGAGGAAAATGTTTTCTCATTAACAACGTCATTTGCCGGTGGTGGAGCCGAGAGAAATGATGGTGTCATTTAATATACTCGTATCACTGTACATGTTAGAGTGAAAGGCCAAACGTTGAAAATCTACAAGCTTCTGTGTTTCCTGTAGTTATAATCTGTGAATCGATAATGCAGCAGTAAATAGAGATCTGCGAGGTAGAGCATGCATGTCGGCTTTAAGCCCTTTGTAGGGAAGCATTAAATGTGCACGATCTGAAGGTAGGGGTAGAATAGAGCTAGAACAATACATCACATCTCCAGGATCTCCTGATCCTTGAGCGCGGCCTAATCCTACTCGGGTCTTAGAAACTGATGTAGGTAGATAGGAGCACGTAGTATAAGCCGAGACGGGCAGACGAGACGATCTGAAGGTAGGGGTAGAATAGAGCTAGAACAATACATCACATCTCCAGGATCTCCTGATCCTTGAGCGCGGCCTAATCCTACTCGGGTCTTAGAAACTGATGTAGGTAGATAGGAGCACGTAGTATAAGCCGAGACGGGCTGAAGCAACGATATGAAGGTAAGGGTAGGGTAGAGCTGGAACAATAGATCACATGTCTCGGATCTCCTGATCCTTCAGCGCGGCCTAATCTTACTCGGGTCTTAGAAACTGATGTAGATAGATAGGAGCACGTAGTATAAGCCGAGACGGGCTGAAGCAAGGATATGAAGGTAAGGGTAGGGTAGAGCTGGAACAATAGATCACATGTCCAGGATCTCCTGATCCTTCAGCGCGGCCTAATCTTACTCGGGTCTTAGAAACTGATGTAGGTAGATAGGAGCACGTAGTATAAGCCGAGACGGGCTGAAGAGACGATATGAAGGTAAAGGTAGGGTAGAGCTGGAACAATGCATCACATTTCCAGGATCTCCTGATCCTTGAGCGCGGCCTAATCATCACTCGGATCTTAGAAACTGATCTAGGTAGATGGGAGCACGTAGTACAAGCCGAGACAGGCTGAAGCGACGATATGAAGGTAAAGGTAGGGTAGAGCTGGAACAATAGATCACATGTCCAGGATCTCCTGATTTTTGAGCGCGTCCTAGTCATCACTGGGGTCATAGAAATTAATGTAGGTAGATTGGAGCACGTAGTATAAGCCGAGACGGGCTGAAGAGACGATATGAAGGTAAGGGTAGGGTACAGCTGGAACAATAGATCACATGTCCCGGATCTCCTGATCCTTGAGCGCGTCCCTGGGGTCTTAGAAATTGATGTAGTTAGATGGGAGCACGTAGTATAAGCCGAGACGGGCAGACGAGACGATATGAAGGTAAAGGTAGGGTAGAGCTGGAACAATAGATCACATGTCCAGGATCTCCTGATCCTTGAGCGCGTCCGTGGGGTCTTAGAAATTGATGTAGTTAGATGGGAGCACGTAGTATAAGCCGAGACGGGCAGACGAGACGATATGAAGGTAAGGGTAGGGTACAGCTGAAACAATAGATCACATGTCCCGGATCTCCTGATCCTTGAGCGCGTCCCTGGGGTCTTAGAAATTGATGTAGTTAGATGGGAGCACGTAGTATAAGCCGAGACGGGCAGACGAGACGATATGAAGGTCCAAGGGTAGGGTAGAGCTTGAACAATAGATCACATGTCCAGGATCTCCTGATCCTTCAGCGCTGCCTTATCTTACTCGGGTCTTAGAAACTGATGTAGGTAGATAGGAGCACGTAATATAAGCCGAGACGGGCAGACGAGACGATATGAAGGTAAGGGTAGGGTAGAGCTGGAACAATAGATCACATGTCCAGGATCTCCTGATCCTTCAGCGCGGCCTAATCTTACTCGGGTCTTAGAAACTGATGTAGGTAGATAGGAGCACGTAGTATAAGCCGAGACGGGCTGAAGCAACGATATGAAGGTAAGGGTAGGGTAGAGCTGGAACAATGCATCACATGTCCCGGATCTCCTGATCCTTCAGCGCGGCCTAATCTTACTCGGGTCTTAGAAACTGATGTAGGTAGATAGGAGCACGTAGTATAAGCCGAGACGGGCAGACGAGACGATATGAAGGTAAGGGTAGGGTACAGCTGGAACAATGCATCACATGTCCTGGATCTCCTGATCCTTGAGCGCGTCCCTAGGGTCTTAGAAATTGATGTAGTTAGATGGGAGCACGTAGTATAAGCCGAGACGGGCAGACGAGACGATATGAAGGTAAGGGTAGGGTACAGCTGGAACAATGCATCACATGTCCCGGATCTCCTGATCCTTGAGCGCGTCCCTAGGGTCTTAGAAATTGATGTAGTTAGATGGGAGCACGTAGTATAAGCCGAGACGGGCTGAAGGGACAATATGAAGGTAAGGGTAGGGTAGAGCTGGAACAATAGATCACATGTCCAGGATCTCCTGATCCTTGAGCGCGGCCTAATCCTACTCGGGTCTTAGAAACTGATGTAGGTAGATAGGAGCACGTAGTATAAGCCGAGACGGGCTGAAGCGACGATATGAAGGTAAGGGTAGGGTACAGCTGGAACAATAGATCACATGTCCCGGATCTCCTGATTCTTGAGCGCGTCCCTAGGGTCTTAGAAATTGATGTAGTTAGATGGGAGCACGTAGTATAAGCCGAGACGGGCTGAAGCGACGATATGAAGGTAAGGGTAGGGTAGAGCTGGAACAATAAATCACATGTCCCGGATCTCCTGGTCCTTGAGCGCGTCCCTGGGGTCTTAGAAATTGATGTAGTTAGATGGGAGCACGTAGTATAAGCCGAGACGGGCAGACGAGACGATAAGAACGACTGCTGATCGCGTGGAGTAGCGGGGACACGTCTCCTCAGCCCGTTTAAAAGCAGCTATCTTCTACCCCATTCTTGCCAGCTAGACACTGAGATGAACTGAAGAGACTGGAGGACTGCTGCTTAGAGTGGTGGGGACACTTCTCCTCAGCCGGTTAAGAGCAGCTATCCTCCACCCTCTCCATCCCAGCTAACAACTGAGATAGGCGAGGAGACGCAGGGACTGCTGGTCATGCGGAGTAGCGGGAATACTTCTCCTCAGTCCGGTTAGGAGCAGTTATCCTTTACCCTATCTATGCCAGCTAGCAACTGAGATGGGCTGAAGAGGCGATAATAGGGACCTATATTCGTGATGTTTTTATATTTTGTATCTAAATTCGTGATGTTTTTATATTTTGTATCTATATTCGTGATGTTTTTATATTTTGTATCTATATTCGTGATGTTTTTATATTTTGTATCTATATTCGTGAGGTTTTTATATTTTGTATCTATATTCATGATGTTTTTATATTTTGTATCTATATTCGTGATGTTTTTATATTTTGTATCTATATTCGTGATGTTTTTATATTTTGTATCTAAATTCGTGATGTTTTTATATTTTGTATCTATATTCATGATGTTTTTATATTTTGTATCTATATTCATGATGTTTTTATATTTTGTATCTATATTCGTGATGTTTTTATATTTTGTATCTATATTCGTGATGTTTTTATATTTTATATCTATATTCGTGATGTTTTTATATTTTGAATATATATTCATGATGTTTTTATATTTTGTATCTATATTCGTGATGTTTTTATATTTTGTATCTATATTCGTGATGTTTTTATAATTTGTATATATATATATATATATATATATATATATATATATATATATTCCTGATGTTTTTATATATTGGGTACATATTCGCGATGTTTTTATGTTTTGGTTCTATATTGGTGACGTTTTTGTAATAATTCATTTAAAAAAAACTAACAATAACAACTTGTAGCAACTGTGTTGTCATTTCTTACTTTAAATATTTATTTAAACTTCTTAACGACTAAAAGGTTTTATTTAAAAGCACTACCATAGTTTAAATATTAACATAGATCAAGGCGTATAGTAAGTTTATGTTTAGATATCGACGTAGGGGCCTACTGTAGGTATGTAGTGGTATAAGCTGCCCTTTCAGAGTGATGATACCGAGTGAGCTATTTTCAGTGCCCTTGGAATTAGATTTTTAAAACCACATTGTTAACGGCTGTAGTTAGCATTTCGTAGTTGTAATTAAGTTTTGTGCAACTCACTCTCAGAGTTACCAGTTAATTACCAAATTCTGTAACAAGGCAATCATTGAACTTCTGCAGCACAATGATACGACGAGAAGAAATATTGGTTTAGCCGTCGCAATATCAAACAATTCCTTCATCATTGGAAAATATTGTTCACTTTATCTGTGCTCAATGTAATGTACAACAGATATACAATTATTGTCACGGTTAAAAGGGAAATATAAATTTACCTGCTCTTTTAAAACAAAATCGCAAATTATTATAGAGCATCACTTTGTAGTTTGTTTCACTAACAAGTCTCTTGTAAGGCTTTAACTTGATGTCCTAAATAAATACAATCCTATGCAGTTGCTTTGATTTCATGTTCATTGAGTATTCTGTAAATTCGGAACAAGTTTTTCAGCTTGTGCAAATATTTTTCTTGATAGGATAAATTAGTTTCTTTGTTCACGGAGCTCTAATACATCATGGAATGGTCTTTGGCTGCTGTAATGCAAACATTTAATTCTGATATAAATTAACAATTATTTTGAAATTTAAGCCCAAAAATTAATCTTCTGAAAATTTCAAAAAATAACCACTTTTATAAGTCTTATAACTACTAATAAGATACGAAATACTTGTAAATTTTATAGATAATTTAGAATAAATATTGTAAATAATACATTGAAACAAAACCAAAATCTTTAAAAAGTAATCATAATTGTTAGTTTCTTTGGTAAACTACTTTAAACACGACATTATTTTTCAATTCTTTCTATTAGTTCACACTATTATATATATATATATATATATATATAGTTAGCAATGTGACACACTTGGAAGTATGTGTGACTCTTGCCTATAGTAGCACGTAGGTTGTAATAAGTGGAGTTAGCAGTGTGAAACACTTGGGAGTATGTGTGGCTCTTGCCTATAGTAGCACGTAGGTTGTAATAAGTGGAGTTAGCAGTGTGAAACACTTGGGAGTATGTGTGACTCTTGCCTGTAGTAGCACGTAGGTTATAATAAGTGGAGTTAGCAGTGTGAAACACTTGGGAGTATGTGTGACTCTTGCCTGTAGTAGCACGTAGGTTATAATAAGTGGAATTATCAGTGTGAAACACTTGGGAGTATGTGTGACTCTTGCCTATAGTAGCACGTAGGTTGTAATAAGTGGAGTTAGCAGTGTGAAACACTTGGGAGTATGTGTGACTCTTGCCTATAGTAGCACGTAGGTTGTAATAAGTGGAGTTAGCAGTGTGAAACACTTGGGAGTATGTGTGACTCTTGCCTATAGTAGCACGTAGGTTGTAATAAGTGGAGTTAGCAGTGTGAAACACTTGGGAGTATGTGTGACTCTTGCCTATAGTAGCACGTAGGTTGTAATAAGTGGAGTTAGCAGTGTGAAACACTTGGGAGTATGTGTGACTCTTGCCTATAGTAGCACGTAGGTTGTAATAAGTGAAGTTAGTAGTGTGAAACACTTGGGAGTATGTGTGACTCTTGCCTATAGTAGCACGTAGGTTGTAATGAGTGGAGTTAGTAGTGTGAAACACTTGGGAGTATGTGTGACTCTTGCCTGTAGTAGCACGTAGGTTGTAATGAGTGGAGTTAGCAGTGTGAAACACTTGGGAGTATGTGTGACTCTTGCCTGTAGTAGCACGTAGGTTGTAATGAGTGGAGTTAGTAGTGTGAAAAACTTGGGAGTATGTGTGACTCTTGCCTATAGTAGCACGTAGGTTGTAATGAGTGGAGCTAGCATTGTGACACACCTCCCTTACTTTTAGAATGGAACACTGTGTACATGGGCCCAATCAGAAGGGCGCATTTATTTAGCAAACATTCCAAGACGCCCCGTGACACTAACACTGGAACACGCGCGCTCATACCTTGGCACTCCCCTTAGACATCTCTGTCCTTGTATTGCCACCCAAGTTTTTAAGTTGGGGAGATACACTTTAGGCTGGGGAAATAAGTACTTGTTCCGTTGCGCCTGTGTCGAGGCTAAGCGAGCGAGGCGCCGCGAGGCTAGCGTGATGTAAAACTACCTGACAAGACAACATCTGGTTATTTTGACTATTTAAACAAATTCTACAAAGAATGCCGGGATTTGGAGCGAGTGTTTTTTTATACCTTATCGTGTTGTTCAATGCCTTCGATTTGAGAAAACAAATATTGTAGTCCCATATCAGGGTAAATTATGCCAATAATTGTTTTTCGGCGAAAAAGAAAGGGCCTATCTCTTGGTCATGCATTAACCTACTCCACACGTTCACTTTTGGAGATTCGCGAACTTGTTCCTGCAGAACGGCAGGTTGCTATTTACTCCATACCGGACAATTGTGACGATTAATGAGACCATTTGTGCGTGGATTGTAGCTCCGTCTGAGAACAGCACTGTTTCAAGAGCATTTAGACTGTCATCGATCTTATTAAGCATGAACCTGGCAAACAAGGTAAACAAAACTTACTTATTTCAAGTTTAGATTGATGTTTAAATAGTTTAGTTACCTTGAAGAGTATTTCAGTAAAATCCCGGTATTTATCTTGGAACACTGTAGGCTAGATTGGCTCCTCGCTGTCTACAGAATAACTTGTGGAAACATTCTTATAAAACTCATTACGTAATGCTAAAGTGTAGCTTTTGGTAAGACTATGAGTTCAAACAAACAGAATGATTTTGACCGGAAGTCTAGCAATTTCACCAAGCGAACTAATAATAGACTTTTATTTTTAATTTAATTACTCAACAAACTAGATTGAATCCAAATTTTACGTTCTCCACTAGTATAACCTATCGATTATTGTAAACTTCGTCTCCGTTGCGTGTTCGCAAGAACTGTAAACTATTGAATCGAATCCAGACTTCGTTACGGATCGCTCGCGTGGGGAAGTGCGTTAATTACGTGTGCCGCGGGAGATCGAGACTGAACTAGCGCAAGTTGTAAGTTTATGAACAAGTTTTACGGCCCCTGAAGATGCAGTTTCGCTAGGGGAAACCAGTAAGGCACGTTGCACGATTTGTTGAGGAAGCAGGTGTGCTCGGCTCTTTTTATAGAACTACTTTTTCCTAAGGTCTTTTCAAGATCAAAAAGATCCCGAAGTACATTTATTTAAAGCGGATCGAAAAATAATCTTATGTGTCTCTATAACATAGCCGTAAACATGTGAATTCAGAAATCCTCCTCTGGACCGATCCAGACCAGATCTCACAATAATACGGTAGTCTGTCTCTTTGATATTCCGAGAAATTAATTTTTTCTCGTATATTTATATTTAATTATATTAAAACGTTATATTTCAAAATATATTTATTGTAATTTTACCAATCAAACATTTTGCCAACAACAATACTAATTTGCTTAAAGGCTGACATACTAATATAGGTAGAATTTTGTCTTGTTATTTATTTTTAAATTTTAATAAACCGTTTATAAACAGGAAAATATTTATTTAGGAGGTCTTAAGCATTTCGCCAGCTACATTGATAGAGTCATGAAATAAGAGTTTGTTATCTCAAAAGAATGTGTTATCGAGCTTAAGCTTAGATGATGCTAGCAATATAGCTGGTGAACAGCTTAGGCTCTCTCGTGCATAGATTTTTCTTTGTAAACTGTATATTTAATATATATAGTAAACCAAGAAAAGCGTGAAATAAATTAATTTAAAAAACATAATTAGTAACCACATTTTTCTCATAAAAAGACTTTTTTTTATTTCTAAATCTTTTTATTTTACTGCGTTGGTTAGGTAAAGCTAAAACAAAATTTCATAGTAATATTTTCCAGAAACTGTTTTGAGTATTAAATTCGAAAATTCATTCAACATATCTCAACAAAATATCGTTTAACAATTCTCAAACCGTAATATATTTAGAAATATTTTTACCCAAGTAAAACGTAACTAATATCAGTCAGTAAAATCCTCTAAGTATAATGTAACCACCATAGCAGGTACCTTCTATAGTGTTATAACACACGTTATTTACAATGACAGTTCTAAAATAAAAACATTCACCTACTCGTTTTTTTATTGCTCACTTATATAAGTCTAACTTATGACACCAAGCAACATTTTTCAAGCATAAAAATTATTTTCAATCGTGTCCACCAATTATGGTTTGTATTTTTGTGTGTATGTTTTTAATTCTAGCATTTCTCAACGTATTTCTCGTATCTTAGAAACCTTTTAATGCGCCTTGAGTTGTAATAGTGGCTGAATGTCTTAGAGCTGCAAAAACAACTACTCTATATATATTACTGGCTTTCTTTAATCGCCTGTTTATATTAAAGCATACATAAGTGCATATGCAAGTGTATTGATGTATATAAAAGTATATAAGTGTATGATAAATTATACGAGTATATGTGCTTGTTAAAGTGTACACACACACACACACACACACACACATATATATATATATATGCGTGTGTGTATATATACTGTATATATATATATATATATATATATATATATATATATATTTATAACAAAAAGTAGGCTATATGCGTATATTAAAATATATACGTGTACACGTAATGTATATAATAAAGTATATACGTATATATTAATGTATATGAGTTTATAATAAAGTATATACGTATACATTAATGTATATAAATGTATAATAAATTATATACGTATATAATATTGTATTTAGTGTATTATAAAGTATATACGAATAAAATTATGTATATAAGTGTATAATAAATTATATAGGCCTACGTATATATTAATCTATATGAGTGTCTAATAAAGTATATACGTAATTATTAATATATATAAGTATATAATAAAATATATACGTAATTAGTAATATATATAAGTAAGTATATAATAAATTATATACATATATTTAAATTAAAAATAACAATTAAAATTATTAACATAATTACACAATTAAGAAAGTTTCTTAAACATATAAATTACAATTGAATGGAATGTTGATCGACAAGTCATTATTTAGTCAAGCCCTACCAGAAGGTGTTGGGTCGAGGAAGGAGACTTCAAGTTAATCATAACAGTTACAGCCCTTTGTCCTTAATAGATCTCTACGGACTTGCATTCCAAGCTACCTCGATACATCGAACTCCGCATGCACTACTAAAGAACCATCACGATTTCCCACCGACAAAGGTTTATAAAAATGCAGAACGGCGCAAAGGTGAACTCTCAGTACGTGTTTCAATTATATCCGTTGTGAATAATGGCGAATGTTATTATTTTTGCCTGCGATATCTGGATTTACGCGCATGAGCAGTAGCGGTAGTGTGCACCCAGTAAATATTGCATATAATTAGACAGTAGATAACGGGCATTCATTTGAAATATCGTTATTTCTGAAATACGATCCGCTTGGCTCTCGGAGGGGAGGATTAGTGGCATGCGAACTTTAAAAATATTCCGTTCGCTTTGTTCTAGTTACAAAGTTATTGGAATATTTTTTGTAAACCAGATTCGGACCACATTTTAAATTATAACCAATAGAAAAACTTTAAATTTTTATATTTGGTACAGCCATTGAACATTTTTATTTAGAAAAATTCAGTTTATAAAAGTTTGTTTCCAGACAGCAGAGAACACATAAATCCTAAGAGGAAATGTGTTTCCCCATATTTTGTGGGAAAATGTGCACTATTTTGTAATAAAGTTCTGTTTTGGCGATTTGTGCTCCACTTTAAAACCAAAATTAGGTAGGAAATGTATTTATTGTTTTATATTAAAGAATTTAAATAATCTAAATTGAATTAGATCGACGTTATAGTAATAAAGAAATTAGGTTGTGACAGTTGGGGGAGTAGGGGCAAAAATAAAACTTTTATAGCCACGTCTACACAAATTATAAAATAAGAAAACATTTAATTTTTCGTAATGAAAATTACCTAAAAATCACATATCGGACGCACGTAAGAATGTTTTCATTTTAAAAATGGGATTATTAAAAATACCTAACCTATTATTATTGTTACATTGAATTATTTATATTAAGATTTTTCTAAATTTAAATAAATTAACACAATTTTTAACTGATCAAAACTATTTAATAACAACTCTTGTAATGTTAAGCTAAACAACGTGATGTAACATAACCTACGTGTTGAAACAGTTGTTTCACAACATAGTGAATAACATAGAATCAGCTCTTATATGAAATCGTATAAGTTTTTATTGGATGTTTTATCAATAGAAGTTTTCATTAAAAAAAAAAAAAAATTAAATTGTCTGTTTGCGTCAGTGCGACCTCTCGTTGTCGTATAACTGGAGACTAACGTGTTCTACCACAAGAGGCACATTAGCAAGTCATCATAAGGGCAGTGGGAGCCACTGGTTGTCCGTTTGCGTCACGTACGACCTCTTGTTGTCCTATAACTGGAGACTAACCTGTTCTACCACAAGAGGCACATTAGGAAGTCATCATAAGGACAGTGGGAGCCACTGATTGTCCGTTTGCGTCAGTGCGACCTCTCGTTGTCCTATAACTGGAGACTAAACTGTTCTACCACAAGAGGCACATTAGCAAGACATAATAAGGACAGTGGGAGCCACTGGTTGTCCGTTTGCGTCAGTGCGACCTGTCTTTGTCCTATAACTGGAGACTAACGTGTTCTACCACAAGAGGCACATTAGCAAGACATCATAAGGGCAGTGGGAGCCACTGGTTGTCCGTTTGCGTCAGTGCGACCTGTCTTTGTCCTATAACTGGAGACTAACCTGTTCTACCACAAGAGGCACATTAGCAAGTCATCATAAGGGCAGTGGGAGCCACTGGTTGTCCGTTTGCGTCAGTGCGACCTCTTGTTGTCCTATAACTGGAGACTAACCTGTTCTACCACAAGAGGCACATTAGGAAGTCATCATAAGGACAGTGGGAGCCACTGATTGTCCGTTTGCGTCAGTGCGACCTCTCGTTGTCCTATAACTGGAGACTAAACTGTTCTACCACAAGAGGCACATTAGCAAGACATAATAAGGACAGTGGGAGCCACTGGTTGTCCGTTTGCGTCAGTGCGACCTGTCTTTGTCCTATAACTGGAGACTAACGTGTTCTACCACAAGAGGCACATTAGCAAGACATCATAAGGGCAGTGGGAGCCACTGGTTGTCCGTTTGCGTCAGTGCGACCTCTTGTTGTCCTATAACTGAAGACTAACCTGTTCTACCACAAGAGGCACATTAGGAAGTCATCATAAGGGCAGTGGGAGCCACTGGTTGTCCGTTTGCGTCACGTACGACCTCTTGTTGTCCTATAACTGGAGACTAACCTGTTCTACCACAAGAGGCACATTAGGAAGTCATCATAAGGACAGTGGGAGCCACTGATTGTCCGTTTGCGTCAGTGCGACCTCTCGTTGTCCTATAACTGGAATCTAACGTGTTCTACCACAAGAGGCACATTAGCAAGTCATCATAAGGGCAGTGGGAGCCACTGGTTGTCCGTTTGCGTCAGTGCGACCTCTCGTTGTCGTATAACTGGAGACTAACGTGTTCTACCACAAGAGGCACATTAGCAAGTCATCATAAGGGCAGTGGGAGCCACTGATTGTCCGTTTGCGTCAGTGAGACCTCTCGTTGTCGTATAACTGGAGACTAACGTGTTCTACCACAAGAGGCACATTAGCAAGTCATCATAAGGGCAGTGGGAGCCACTGGTTGTCCGTTTGCGTCACGTACGACCTCTTGTTGTCCTATAACTGGAGACTAACCTGTTCTACCACAAGAGGCACATTAGGAAGTCATCATAAGGACAGTGGGAGCCACTGATTGTCCGTTTGCGTCAGTGCGACCTCTCGTTGTCCTATAACTGGAGACTAACGTGTTCTACCACAAGAGGCACATTAGCAAGTCATCATAAGGGCAGTGGGAGCCACTGGTTGTCCGTTTGCGTCACGTACGACCTCTTGTTGTCCTATAACTGGAGACTAACCTGTTCTACCACAAGAGGCACATTAGCAAGTCATCATAAGGGCAGTGGGAGCCACTGGTTGTCCGTTTGCGTCACGTACGACCTCTCGTTGTCCTATAACTGGAATCTAACGTGTTCTACCACAAGAGGCACATTAGCAAGTCATCATAAGGGCAGTGGGAGCCACTGGTTGTCCGTTTGCGTCAGTGCGACCTCTCGTTGTCGTATAACTGGAGACTAACGTGTTCTACCACAAGAGGCACATTAGCAAGTCATCATAAGGGCAGTGGGAGCCACTGGTTGTCCGTTTGCGTCACGTACGACCTCTTGTTGTCCTATAACTGGAGACTAACCTGTTCTACCACAAGAGGCACATTAGGAAGTCATCATAAGGACAGTGGGAGCCACTGATTGTCCGTTTGCGTCAGTGCGACCTCTCGTTGTCCTATAACTGGAATCTAACGTGTTCTACCACAAGAGGCACATTAGCAAGTCATCATAAGGGCAGTGGGAGCCACTGGTTGTCCGTTTGCGTCAGTGCGACCTCTCGTTGTCGTATAACTGGAGACTAACGTGTTCTACCACAAGAGGCACATTAGCAAGTCATCATAAGGGCAGTGGGAGCCACTGATTGTCCGTTTGCGTCAGTGCGACCTCTCGTTGTCGTATAACTGGAGACTAACGTGTTCTACCACAAGAGGCACATTAGCAAGTCATCATAAGGGCAGTGGGAGCCACTGGTTGTCCGTTTGCGTCACGTACGACCTCTTGTTGTCCTATAACTGGAGACTAACCTGTTCTACCACAAGAGGCACATTAGGAAGTCATCATAAGGACAGTGGGAGCCACTGATTGTCCGTTTGCGTCAGTGCGACCTCTCGTTGTCCTATAACTGGAGACTAACGTGTTCTACCACAAGAGGCACATTAGCAAGTCATCATAAGGGCAGTGGGAGCCACTGGTTGTCCGTTTGCGTCACGTACGACCTCTTGTTGTCCTATAACTGGAGACTAACCTGTTCTACCACAAGAGGCACATTAGGAAGTCATCATAAGGACAGTGGGAGCCACTAATTGTCCGTTTGCGTCAGTGCGACCTCTCGTTGTCCTATAACTGGAGACTAACGTGTTCTACCACAAGAGGCACATTAGCAAGTCATCATAAGGGCAGTGGGAGCCACTGGTTGTCCGTTTGCGTCACGTACGACCTCTTGTTGTCCTATAACTGGAGACTAACCTGTTCTACCACAAGAGGCACATTAGGAAGTCATCATAAGGACAGTGGGAGCCACTGATTGTCCGTTTGCGTCAGTGCGACCTCTCGTTGTCCTATAACTGGAGACTAAACTGTTCTACCACAAGAGGCACATTAGCAAGTCATCATAAGGGCAGTGGGAGCCACTGGTTGTCCGTTTGCGTCACGTACGACCTCTTGTTGTCCTATAACTGGAGACTAACCTGTTCTACCACAAGAGGCACATTAGGAAGTCATCATAAGGACAGTGGGAGCCACTGATTGTCCGTTTGCGTCAGTGCGACCTCTCGTTGTCCTATAACTGGAGACTAAACTGTTCTACCACAAGAGGCACATTAGCAAGACATAATAAGGACAGTGGGAGCCACTGAATGTCCGTTTGCGTCAGTGCGAACTCTCGTTGTCCTATAACTGGAGACTAAACTGTTCTACCACAAGAGGCACATTAGCAAGTCATCATAAGGACAGTGGGAGCCACTGGTTGTCCGATTGCGTCAGTGCGTACTCTCGTTGTCCTATAACTGGAGACTAACCTGTTCTACCACAAGAGGCACATTAGCAAGACATAATAAGGACAGTGGGAGCCACTGGTTGTCCGTTTGCGCCAGTGCGACCTCTCGTTGTCCTATAACTGGAGACTAAACTGTTCTACCACAAGAGGCACATTAGCAAGACATAATAAGGACAGTGGGAGCCACTGGTTGTCCGTTTGCGTCAGTGCGAACTCTCGTTGTCCTATAACTGGAGACTAAACTGTTCTACCACAAGAGGCACATTAGCAAGACATAATAAGGACAGTGGGAGCCACTGGTTGACAGTTTGCGTCAGTGCGAACTCTCGTTGTCCTATAACTGGAGACTAACCTGTTCTACCACAAGAGGCACATTAGCAAGACATAATAAGGACAGTGGGAGCCACTGGTTGTCCGTTTGCGTCAGTGCGAACTCTCGTTGTCCTATAACTGGAGACTAAACTGTTCTACCACAAGAGGCACATTAGCAAGACATAATAAGGACAGTGGGAGCCACTGGTTGTCCGTTTGCGTCAGTGCGAACTCTCGTTGTCCTATAACTGGAGACTAAACTGTTCTACCACAAGAGGCACATTAGCAAGACATAATAAGGACAGTGGGAGCCACTGGTTGTCCGTTTGCGTCAGTGCGAACTCTCGTTGTCCTATAACTGGAGACTAAACTGTTCTACCACAAGAGGCACATTAGCAAGACATAATAAGGACAGTGGGAGCCACTGATTGTCCGTTTGCGTCAGTGCGAACTCTCGTTGTCCTATAACTGGAGACTAAACTGTTCTACCACAAGAGGCACATTAGCAAGACATAATAAGGACAGTGGGAGCCACTGGTTGTCCGTTTGGGTCAGTGCGACCTCTCGTTGTCCTATAACTGGAGACTAAACTGTTCTACCACAAGAGGCACATTAGCAAGACATAATAAGGACAGTGGGAGCCACTGGTTGTCCGTTTGCGTCAGTGCGACCTCTCGTTGTCCTATAACTGGAGACTAACCTGTTCTACCACAAGAGGCACATTAGCAAGTCATCATAAGGACAGTGGGAGCCACTGGTTGTCCGTTTGCGTCAGTGCGACCTCTCGTTGTCCTATAACTGGAGACTAACCTGTTCTACCACAAGAGGCACATTGGCAAGTCATCATATGGACAGTGGGAGCCACTGGTTGTCCGATTGCGTCCTTGCGACCTCTCGTTATCCTATAACTGGAGACTAAACTGTTCTACCACAAGAGGCACATTAGGAACTCATCATAAGGGCAGTGGGAGCCACTGGTTGTCCGTTTGCGTCAGTGCGACTTCTCGTTGTCCTATAACTGGAGACTAAACTGTTCTACCACAAGAGGCACATTAGGAAGTCATCATAAGGACAGTGGGAGCCACTGGTTGTCCGTTTGCGTCAGTGCGACCTCTCGTTGTCCTATAACTGGAGACTAACCTGTTCTACCACAAGAGGCACATTACGAAGTCATCATAAGGACAGTGGGAGCCACTGGTTGTCCGTTTGCGTCAGTGCGACCTCTCGTTGTCCTATAACTGGAGACTAAACTGTTCTACCACAAGAGGCACATTAGGAAGTCATCATAAAGCCAGTGGAAGCCAATGGTAGTCCGTTTGCGTCAGTGCGACCTCTCGTTGTCCTATAACTGGAGACTAACCTGTTCTACCACAAGAGGCACATTAGGAAGTCATCATAAAGACAGTGGAAGCCAATGGTAGTCCGTTTGCGTCAGTGCGACCTCTCGTTGTCCTATAACTGGAGACTAAACTGTTCTACCACAAGGGGCACATTAGGAAGTCATCATAAAGACAGTGGAAGCCAATGATAGTCCGTTTGCGTCAGTGCGACCTCTCGTTGTCCTATAACTGGAGACTAACCTGTTCTACCACAAGAGGCACATTAGGAAGTCATCATAAAGACAGTGGAAGCCAATGGTAGTCCGTTTGCGTCAGTGCGACCTCTCGTTGTCCTATAACTGGAGACTAAACTGTTCTACCACAAGAGGCACATTAGGAAGTCATCATAAAGACAGTGGGAGCCAATGGTAGTCCGTTTGCGTCAGTTCGACCTCATGTTGTCCTATAACTGGAGACTAACCTGTTCTACCAAAAGAGGCACAATAGGAAGTCATCATAAGGGCAGTGGGAGCCACTGGTTGTCCGTTTGCGTTAGAGCGACCTCTCGTTGTCCTATAACTGGAGACTAACCTGTTCTACCACAAGAGGCACATTAGCAAGTCATCATAAGGGCAGTGGGAGCCACTGGTTGTCCGTTTGCGTCAGAGCGACGTCTTGTTGTCCTATAACTGGAGACTAACCTGTTCTACCACAAGAGGCACATTAGCAAGTCATCATAAGGGCAGTGGGAGCCACTGGTTGTCCGTTTGCGTCAGTGCGACCTCTCGTTGTCGTATAACTGGAGACTAACATATTCTAAAACAAGAGGCACATTAGCAAGTCATCATAAGAACAGTAGAACGCTGTAAGTGGAGGGAGTCACTGGTTGTCCGTTTGCGTCAGAGCGACGTCTTGTTGTCCTATAACTGGAGACTAACCTGTTCTACCACAAGAGGCACATTAGCAAGTCATCATAAGGGCAGTGGGAGCCACTGGTTGTCCGTTTGCGTCAGTGCGACCTCTCGTTGTCCTATAACTGAAGACTAACCTGTTCTACCACAAGAGGCACATTAGCAAGTCATCATAAGGGCAGTGGGAGCCACTGGTTGTCCGTTTGCGTTAGAGCGACCTCTCGTTGTCCTATAACTGAAGACTAACCTGTTCTACCACAAGAGGCACATTAGCAAGTCATCATAAGGGCAGTGGGAGCCACTGGTTGTCCGTTTGCGTTAGAGCGACCTCTCGTTGTCCTATAACTGAAGACTAACCTGTTCTACCACAAGAGGCACATTAGCAAGTCATCATAAGGGCAGTGGGAGCCACTGGTTGTCCGTTTGCGTTAGAGCGACCTCTCGTTGTCCTATAACTGAAGACTAACCTGTTCTACCACAAGAGGCACATTACCAAGTCATCATAAGGACAGTGGGAGCCACTGGTTGTCCGTTTGCGTCAGTGCGACCTCTCGTTGTCCTATAACTGAAGACTAACCTGTTCTACCACAAGAGGCACATTAGCAAGTCATCATAAGGGCAGTGGGAGCCACTGGTTGTCCGTTTGCGTTAGAGCGACCTCTCGTTGTCCTATAACTGAAGACTAACCTGTTCTACCACAAGAGGCACATTACCAAGTCATCATAAGGGCAGTGGGAGCCACTGGTTGTCCGTTTGCGTTAGAGCGACCTCTCGTTGTCCTATAACTGAAGACTAACCTGTTCTACCACAAGAGGCACATTACCAAGTCATCATAAGGGCAGTGGGAGCCACTGGTTGTCCGTTTGCGTTAGAGCGACCTCTCGTTGTCCTATAACTGAAGATTAACCTGTTCTACCACAAGAGGCACATTAGCAAGTCATCATAAGGACAGTGGGAGCCACTGGTTGTCCGTTTGCGTCAGAGCGACGTCTTGTTGTCCTATAACTGAAGACTAACCTGTTCTACCACAAGAGGCACATTACCAAGTCATCATAAGGGCAGTGGGAGCCACTGGTTGTCCGTTTGCGTTAGAGCGACCTCTTGTTGTCCTATAACTGGAGACTAACCTGTTCTACCACAAGAGGCACATTAGCAAGTCATCATAAGGGCAGTGGGAGCCACCGGTTGTCCGTTTGCGTCAGTGCGACCTCTCGTTGTCGTATAACTGGAGACTAACCTGTTCTACCACAAGAGGCACATTAGCAAGTCTTCATAAGGGAAATGGGAACCACTGGTTGTCCGTTTGCGTCAGTGCGACCTCTCGTTGTCGTATAACTGAGGACTAACCTGTTCTACCATAAGAGGCACATTAGGAAGTCATCATAAGGGCAGTGGGAGCCACTGGTTGTCGTTTGCGTCAGAGCGACCTCTCGTTGTCCTATAACTGAAGACTAACCTGTTCTACCACAAGAGGCACATTAGCAAGTCCTCATAAGGACAGTGGGAGCCACTGGTTGTCCGTTTGCGTCAGTGCGACCGCGTGTTGTCCTATAACTGGCGATTAACGTGTTCTACCACAAGAGGCACATTAAGAAGTCATCATAAGGACAGTGGGAGCCACTGGTAGTCCGTTTGCGTCAGTGCGACCTCTCGTTGTCCTATAACTGGAGACTAACCTGTTCTACCACAAGAGGCACATTACGAAGTCATCATAAAGACAGTGGGAGCCAATGGTTGTCCGTTTGCGTCAGTGCGACCTCTCGTTGTCCTATAACTGGAGACTAACCTGTTCTACCACAAGAGGCACAATAGGAAGTCATCATAAGGACAGTGGGAGCCACTGGTTGTCCGTTTGCGTCAGTGCGACCGCGTGTTGTCCTATAACTGGCGATTAACGTGTTCTACCACAAGAGGCACATTAAGAAGTCATCATAAGGACAGTGGGAGCCACTGGTAGTCCGTTTGCGTCAGTGCGACCTCTCGTTGTCCTATAACTGGAGACTAACCTGTTCTACCACAAGAGGCACATTAGCAAGTCATCATAAGGGCAGTGGGAGCCACTGGTTGTCCGTTTGCGTCAGAGCGACGTCTTGTTGTCCTATAACTGGAGACTAACCTGTTCTACCACAAGAGGCACATTAGCAAGTCATCATAAGGGCAGTGGGAGCCACTGGTTGTCCGTTTGCGTCAGTGCGACCTCTCGTTGTCGTATAACTGGAGACTAACATATTCTAAAACAAGAGGCACATTAGCAAGTCATCATAAGAACAGTAGAACGCTGTAAGTGGAGGGAGTCACTGGTTGTCCGTTTGCGTCAGAGCGACGTCTTGTTGTCCTATAACTGGAGACTAACCTGTTCTACCACAAGAGGCACATTAGCAAGTCATCATAAGGGCAGTGGGAGCCACTGGTTGTCCGTTTGCGTCAGTGCGACCTCTCGTTGTCCTATAACTGAAGACTAACCTGTTCTACCACAAGAGGCACATTAGCAAGTCATCATAAGGGCAGTGGGAGCCACTGGTTGTCCGTTTGCGTTAGAGCGACCTCTCGTTGTCCTATAACTGAAGACTAACCTGTTCTACCACAAGAGGCACATTAGCAAGTCATCATAAGGGCAGTGGGAGCCACTGGTTGTCCGTTTGCGTTAGAGCGACCTCTCGTTGTCCTATAACTGAAGACTAACCTGTTCTACCACAAGAGGCACATTAGCAAGTCATCATAAGGGCAGTGGGAGCCACTGGTTGTCCGTTTGCGTTAGAGCGACCTCTCGTTGTCCTATAACTGAAGACTAACCTGTTCTACCACAAGAGGCACATTACCAAGTCATCATAAGGACAGTGGGAGCCACTGGTTGTCCGTTTGCGTCAGTGCGACCTCTCGTTGTCCTATAACTGAAGACTAACCTGTTCTACCACAAGAGGCACATTAGCAAGTCATCATAAGGGCAGTGGGAGCCACTGGTTGTCCGTTTGCGTTAGAGCGACCTCTCGTTGTCCTATAACTGAAGACTAACCTGTTCTACCACAAGAGGCACATTACCAAGTCATCATAAGGGCAGTGGGAGCCACTGGTTGTCCGTTTGCGTTAGAGCGACCTCTCGTTGTCCTATAACTGAAGACTAACCTGTTCTACCACAAGAGGCACATTACCAAGTCATCATAAGGGCAGTGGGAGCCACTGGTTGTCCGTTTGCGTTAGAGCGACCTCTCGTTGTCCTATAACTGAAGATTAACCTGTTCTACCACAAGAGGCACATTAGCAAGTCATCATAAGGACAGTGGGAGCCACTGGTTGTCCGTTTGCGTCAGAGCGACGTCTTGTTGTCCTATAACTGAAGACTAACCTGTTCTACCACAAGAGGCACATTACCAAGTCATCATAAGGGCAGTGGGAGCCACTGGTTGTCCGTTTGCGTTAGAGCGACCTCTTGTTGTCCTATAACTGGAGACTAACCTGTTCTACCACAAGAGGCACATTAGCAAGTCATCATAAGGGCAGTGGGAGCCACCGGTTGTCCGTTTGCGTCAGTGCGACCTCTCGTTGTCGTATAACTGGAGACTAACCTGTTCTACCACAAGAGGCACATTAGCAAGTCTTCATAAGGGAAATGGGAACCACTGGTTGTCCGTTTGCGTCAGTGCGACCTCTCGTTGTCGTATAACTGAGGACTAACCTGTTCTACCATAAGAGGCACATTAGGAAGTCATCATAAGGGCAGTGGGAGCCACTGGTTGTCGTTTGCGTCAGAGCGACCTCTCGTTGTCCTATAACTGAAGACTAACCTGTTCTACCATAAGAGGCACATTAGCAAGTCCTCATAAGGACAGTGGGAGCCACTGGTTGTCCGTTTGCGTCAGTGCGACCGCGTGTTGTCCTATAACTGGCGATTAACGTGTTCTACCACAAGAGGCACATTAAGAAGTCATCATAAGGACAGTGGGAGCCACTGGTAGTCCGTTTGCGTCAGTGCGACCTCTCGTTGTCCTATAACTGGAGACTAACCTGTTCTACCACAAGAGGCACATTACGAAGTCATCATAAAGACAGTGGGAGCCAATGGTTGTCCGTTTGCGTCAGTGCGACCTCTCGTTGTCCTATAACTGGAGACTAACCTGTTCTACCACAAGAGGCACAATAGGAAGTCATCATAAGGACAGTGGGAGCCACTGGTTGTCCGTTTGCGTCAGTGCGACCGCGTGTTGTCCTATAACTGGCGATTAACGTGTTCTACCACAAGAGGCACATTAAGAAGTCATCATAAGGACAGTGGGAGCCACTGGTAGTCCGTTTGCGTCAGTGCGACCTCTCGTTGTCCTATAACTGGAGACTAACCTGTTCTACCACAAGAGACACATTACGAAGTCATCATAAAGACAGTGGGAGCCAATGGTTGTCCGTTTGCGTCAGTGCGACCTCTCGTTGTCCTATAACTGGAGACTAACCTGTTCTACCACAAGAGGCACAATAGGAAGTCATCATAAGGACAGTGGGAGCCAATGGTAGTCCGTTTGCGTCAGTGCGATCTCTCGTTGTCCTTTAACTGGAGACTAACCGGTTCTACCACAAGAGGCACATTAACAAGTCATCATAAGGACAGTGGGAGCCACTGGTTGTCCGTTTGCGTCAGTGCGACCTCTCGTTGTCGTATAACTGGAGACTAACCTGTTCTACCACAAGAGGCACATTAGCAAGTCATCATAAGGGCAGAGGGAGCCACTGGTTGTCCGTTTGCATCAGTGCGACCTCTGGTCCTAAAACTCGAGTCTTTCTGTTCTACCACAAGAGGCACATTAGCAAGTCATCATAAGGACAGTGGGAGCCACTGGTTGTCCGTTTGCGTCAGTGCGACCTGTCTTTGTCCTATAACTGGATACTAACCTGTTCTATCACAAGAGCCACTTTAGCAAGTCATCATAAGGGCAGTGGGAGCCACTGGTAGTCCGTTTGCGTCAGTGCGATCTCTCGTTGTTCTATAACTGGATACTAACCTGTTCTATCACAAGAGCCACATTAGCAAGTCATCATAAGGACAGTGGGAGCCACTGGTTGTCCGTTTGCGTCAGTGCGACCTGTCGTTGTCCTATAACTGGATTCTAACCTGTTCTATCACAAGAGCCACTTTAGCAAGTCATCATAAGGGCAGTGGGAGCCACTGGTAGTCCGTTTGCGTCAGTGAGACCTCTCGTCCTACAACTGGAGACTAACCTGTTCTATCACAAGAGGCACTTTAGCAAGTCATCATAAGGGCAGTGGGAGCCACTGGTAGTCCGTTTGCGTCAGTGCGACCTCTCGTCCTACAACTGGAGACTAACCTGTTCTATCACAAGAGGCACATTAGCAAGTTATCATAAGGGCAGTGGGAGCCACCGGTAGTCCGTTTGCGTCAGTGCGACCTCTCGTCCTACAACTGGAGACTAACCTGTTCTATCACAAGAGGCACTTTAGCAAGTCATCATAAGGGCAGTGGGAGCCACTGGTAGTCCGTTTGCGTCAGTGCGACCTCTCGTCCTACAACTGGAGACTAACCTGTTCTATCACAAGAGGCACTTTAGCAAGTCATCATAAGGGCAGTGGGAGCCACTGGTAGTCCGTTTGCGTCAGTGCGACCTCTCGTCCTACAACTGGAGACTAACCTGTTCTATCACAAGAGGCACATTAGCAAGTTATCATAAGGGCAGTGGGAGCCACTGGTAGTCCGTTTGCGTCAGTGCGACCTCTCGTCCTACAACTGGAGACTAACCTGTTCTACCACAAGAGGCACTTTAGCAAGTCATCATAAGGGCAGTGGGAGCCACTGGTAGTCCGTTTGCGTCAGTGCGACCGCGTGTTGTCCTATAACTGGCGATTAACGTGTTCTACCACAAGAGGCACATTAAGAAGTCATCATAAGGACAGTGGGAGCCACTGGTAGTCCGTTTGCGTCAGTGCGACCTCTCGTTGTCCTATAACTGGAGACTAACCTGTTCTACCACAAGAGGCACATTACGAAGTCATCATAAAGACAGTGGGAGCCAATGGTTGTCCGTTTGCGTCAGTGCGACCTCTCGTTGTCCTATAACTGGAGACTAACCTGTTCTACCACAAGAGGCACAATAGGAAGTCATCATAAGGACAGTGGGAGCCACTGGTTGTCCGTTTGCGTCAGTGCGACCGCGTGTTGTCCTATAACTGGCGATTAACGTGTTCTACCACAAGAGGCACATTAAGAAGTCATCATAAGGACAGTGGGAGCCACTGGTAGTCCGTTTGCGTCAGTGCGACCTCTCGTTGTCCTATAACTGGAGACTAACCTGTTCTACCACAAGAGACACATTACGAAGTCATCATAAAGACAGTGGGAGCCAATGGTTGTCCGTTTGCGTCAGTGCGACCTCTCGTTGTCCTATAACTGGAGACTAACCTGTTCTACCACAAGAGGCACAATAGGAAGTCATCATAAGGACAGTGGGAGCCAATGGTAGTCCGTTTGCGTCAGTGCGATCTCTCGTTGTCCTTTAACTGGAGACTAACCTGTTCTACCACAAGAGGCACATTAACAAGTCATCATAAGGACAGTGGGAGCCACTGGTTGTCCGTTTGCGTCAGTGCGACCTCTCGTTGTCGTATAACTGGAGACTAACCTGTTCTACCACAAGAGGCACATTAGCAAGTCATCATAAGGGCAGAGGGAGCCACTGGTTGTCCGTTTGCATCAGTGCGACCTCTGGTCCTAAAACTCGAGTCTTTCTGTTCTACCACAAGAGGCACATTAGCAAGTCATCATAAGGACAGTGGGAGCCACTGGTTGTCCGTTTGCGTCAGTGCGACCTGTCTTTGTCCTATAACTGGATACTAACCTGTTCTATCACAAGAGCCACTTTAGCAAGTCATCATAAGGGCAGTGGGAGCCACTGGTAGTCCGTTTGCGTCAGTGCGACCTCTCGTTGTTCTATAACTGGATACTAACCTGTTCTATCACAAGAGCCACATTAGCAAGTCATCATAAGGACAGTGGGAGCCACTGGTTGTCCGTTTGCGTCAGTGCGACCTGTCGTTGTCCTATAACTGGATACTAACCTGTTCTATCACAAGAGCCACTTTAGCAAGTCATCATAAGGGCAGTGGGAGCCACTGGTAGTCCGTTTGCGTCAGTGCGACCTCTCGTCCTACAACTGGAGACTAACCTGTTCTATCACAAGAGGCACTTTAGCAAGTCATCATAAGGGCAGTGGGAGCCACTGGTAGTCCGTTTGCGTCAGTGCGACCTCTCGTCCTACAACTGGAGACTAACCTGTTCTATCACAAGAGGCACATTAGCAAGTTATCATAAGGGCAGTGGGAGCCACCGGTAGTCCGTTTGCGTCAGTGCGACCTCTCGTCCTACAACTGGAGACTAACCTGTTCTATCACAAGAGGCACTTTAGCAAGTCATCATAAGGGCAGTGGGAGCCACTGGTAGTCCGTTTGCGTCAGTGCGACCTCTCGTCCTACAACTGGAGACTAACCTGTTCTATCACAAGAGGCACATTAGCAAGTTATCATAAGGGCAGTGGGAGCCACTGGTAGTCCGTTTGCGTCAGTGCGACCTCTCGTCCTACAACTGGAGACTAACCTGTTCTACCACAAGAGGCACTTTAGCAAGTCATCATAAGGGCAGTGGGAGCCACTGGTAGTCCGTTTGCGTCAGTGCGACCTCTCGTCCTACAACAGGAGACTAACCTGTTCTATCACAAGAGGCACTTTAGCAAGTCATCATAAGGGCAGTGGGAGCCACCGGTAGTCCGTTTGCGTCAGTGCGACCTCTCGTCCTACAACTGGAGACTAACCTGTTCTATCACAAGAGGCACTTTAGCAAGTCATCATAAGGACAGTTGAACGCTTTAAATGGTGGGAGACACTGGTTGTCCGTTTGCGTCAGTGCGACCTCTCGTTGTCCTATAACTGGAGACTAACGGTGTAAATTATTTTTACAGAAAAAAACAACGCTGTCAGAACTACTATTTACAGATCGATTTAGGTTAATTAAAGCGCTCGGCGGATTTAAGTGGAACTAGACTTACCAAATAGAGTCCAGCAGCTGGAGACAATTTACCAGCTGTTAATCATAAAACTGATTTATCTTGCAATCGTCATGTCCGGTCCCGCATAGTTTCGCCATTAATAGACAACACCATGCAAACCGTACAAGGTTAATATAGTGGCTTGTTTTCAAACTGACCTGTTACCGGTGTTTAATTAATAATAACATATACAAGTGTTGCAGACATGTTATCTCGCTTTAGTGATCTTAGCATATCCACGCATACGTTCAGGATAAGATCTTTATGGAGGCTGGGCACGCACCTAGTACCTTTAGCATTCAGCTGCTGCATTGCTCTCGTTACGGTGTAGGTGGTCGTGTGAAGAAATAAACACCGAGAGGTTTCCATTACAATGCATCTCCCTAGAACACCTGCTTTTATACAGCTTCTGATCTTGGATGGCAACAAATATTTTTTTTTCTAAGTAACCTCCGACACCTTCACAAAAAGAGCCAATTTTCGCAAATGATGTACCAACTCAGGGAATCAAGAAGTGTTCGTGAGTTACATAAATCCTGTGATTTCACAGAACAATATACTGAGGATATCTCTCTTACTGTATTGGAGTATAGTGAGTCTGAATGAAGTGAATTATTACCTAACACGTTAGCGCTAAATTTAATTATCTAATGTACCAACTCAGGGAATCAACCAGTGTTCGTGAGTGACATAAATCCAGTGATTTCACAGAACAATATAGAGAAGTTATCTCTCTTACTGTATTGGAGTAATGTGAGTCTGGATGAAGTGAATTATTACCTAACACGTTAGCGCTAAATTTAATTATCTAATGTACCAACTCAGGGAATCAACCAGTGTTCGTGAGTGACATAAATCCAGTGATTTCACAGAACAATATAGAGAAGTTATCTCTCTTACTGTATTGGAGTAATGTGAGTCTGGATGAAGTGAATTATTACCTAACACGTTAGCGCTAAATTTAATTATCTAATGTACCAACTCAGGGAATCAAGAAGTGTTCGTGAGTTACATAAATCCTGTGATTTCACAGAACAATATACTGAGGATATCTCTCTTACTGTATTGGAGTAATGTGAGTCTGAATGAAGTGAATTATTACCTAACACGTTAGCGCTAAATTTAATTATCTAATGTACCAACTCAGGGAATCAACCAGTGTTCGTGAGTGACATAAATCCTGTGATTTCACAGAACAATATAGAGAAGTTATCTCTCTTACTGTATTGGAGTAATGTGAGTCTGATTGAAGTTAATTATTACCTAACACGTTAGCGCTAAATTTAATTATCTAATGTACCAACTCAGGGAATCAAGAAGTGTTCGTGAGTTACATAAATCCTGTGATTTCACAGAACAATATACTGAGGATATCTCTCTTACTGTATTGGAGTAATGTGAGTCTGAATGAAGTGAATTATTACCTAACACGTTAGCGCTAAATTTAATTATCTAATGTACCAACTCAGGGAATCAAGAAGTGTTCGTGAGTTACATAAATCCTGTGATTTCACAGAACAATATACTGAGGTTATCTCTCTTACTGTATTGGAGTAATGTGAGTCTGAATGAAGTGAATTATTACCTAACACGTTAGCGCTAAATTTAGTTATCTAATGTACCAACTCAGGGAATCAAGCAGTGTTCGTGAGTTACATAAATCCTGTGATTTCACAGAACAATATACTGAGGATATCTCTCTTACTGTATTGGAGTAATGTGAGTCTGAATGAAGTGAATTATTACCTAACACGTTAGCGCTAAATTTAGTTATCTAATGTACCAACTCAGGGAATCAAGCAGTGTTCGTGAGTTACATAAATCCTGTGATTTCACAGAACAATATAGAGAAGTTATCTCTCTTACTGTATTGGAGTAATGTGAGTCTGAATGAAGTGAATTATTACCTAACACGTTAGCGCTAAATTTAATTATCTAAAGTACCAACTCGGGGGATCAACCAGTGTTCGTGAGTTACATAAATCCAGTGATTTCACAGAACAATATAGAGAAGTTATCTCTCTTACTGTATTGGAGTAATGTGAGTCTGAATGAAGTGAATTATTACCTAACACGTTAGCGCTAAATTTAATTATCTGATGTACCAACTCAGGGGATCAACCAGTGTTCGTGAGTTACATAAATCCTGTGATTTCACAGAACAATATAGAGAAGTTATCTCTCTTACTGTATTGGAGTAATGTGAGTCTGAATGAAGTGAATTATTACCTAACACGTTAGCGCTAAATTTAATTATCTAATGTACCAACTCAGGGGATCAACCAGTGTTCGTGAGTTACATAAATCCAGTGATTTCACAGAACAATATAAAGAAGTTATCTCTCTTACTGTATTGGAGTAATGTGAGTCTGAATGAAGTGAATTATTACCTAACACGTTAGCGCTAAATTTAATTATCTAATGTACCAACTCAGGGAATCAAGAAGTGTTCGTGAGTTACATAAATCCTGTGATTTCACAGAACAATATACTGAGGATATCTCTCTTACTGTATTGGAGTAATGTGAGTCTGAATGAAGTGAATTATTACCTAACACGTTAGCGCTAAATTTAATTATCTAATGTACCAACTCAGGGAATCAAGAAGTGTTCGTGAGTTACATAAATCCTGTGATTTCACAGAACAATATACTGAGGATATCTCTCTTACTGTATTGGAGTAATGTGAGTCTGAATGAAGTGAATTATTACCTAACACGTTAGCGCTAAATTTAATTATCTAATGTACCAACTCAGGGAATCAAGAAGTGTTCGTGAGTTACATAAATCCTGTGATTTCACAGAACAATATACTGAGGTTATCTCTCTTACTGTATTGGAGTAATGTGAGTCTGAATGAAGTGAATTATTACCTAACACGTTAGCGCTAAATTTAATTATCTAATGTACCAACTCAGGGAATCAAGCAGTGTTCGTGAGTTACATAAATCCTGTGATTTCACAGAACAATATAGAGAAGTTATCTCTCTTACTGTATTGGAGTAATGTGAGTCTGAATGAAGTGAATTATTACCTAACACGTTAGCGCTAAATTTAATTATCTAATGTACCAACTCAGGGAATCAACCAGTGTTCGTGAGTTACATAAATCCTGTGATTTCACAGAACAATATACTGAGGATATCTCTCTTACTGTATTGGAGTAATGTGAGTCTGAATGAAGTGAATTATTACCTAACACGTTAGCGCTAAATTTAATTATCTAATGTACCAACTCAGGGAATCAAGCAGTGTTCGTGAGTGACATAAATCCAGTGATTTCACAGAACAATATAGAGAAGTTATCTCTCTTACTGTATTGGAGTAATGTGAGTCTGAATGAAGTGAATTATTACCTAACACGTTAGCGCTAAATTTAATTATCTAATGTACCAACTCAGGGAATCAAGAAGTGTTCGTGAGTTACATAAATCCTGTGATTTCACAGAACAATATACTGAGTTTATCTCTCTTACTGTATTGGAGTAATGTGAGTCTGAATGAAGTTAATTATTACCTAACACGTTAGCGCTAAATTTAATTATCTAATGTACCAACGCAGGGAATCAACCAGTGTTCGTGAGTTACATAAATCCTGTGATTTCACAGAACAATATACTGAGGTTATCTCTCTTACTGTATTGGAGTAATGTGAGTCTGAATGAAGTGAATTATTACCTAACACGTTACCGCTAAATTTAATTATCTAATGTACCAACTCAGGGAATCAAGAAGTGTTCGTGAGTTACATAAATCCTGTGATTTCACAGAACAATATACTGAGGTTATCTCTCTTACTGTATTGGAGTAATGTGAGTCTGAATGAAGTGAATTATTACCTAACACGTTACCGCTAAATTTAATTATCTAATATACCAACTCAGGGAATCAAGAAGTGTTCGTGAGTTACATAAATCCTGTGATTTCACAGAACAATATACTGAGTTTATCTCTCTTACTGTATTGGAGTAATGTGAGTCTGAATGAAGTGAATTATTACCTAACACGTTAGCGCTAAATTTAATTATCTAATGTACCAACTCAGAGAATCAAGCAGTGTTCGTGAGTTACATAAATCCTGTGATTTCACAGAACAATATACTGAGGTTATCTCTCTTACTGTATTGGAGTAATGTGAGTCTGAATGAAGTGAATTATTACCTAACACGTTAGCGCTAAATTTAATTATCTAATGTACCAACTCAGGGAATCAAGCAGTGTTCGTGAGTGACATAAATCCAGTGATTTCACAGAACAATATAGAGAAGTTATCTCTCTTACTGTATTGGAGTAATGTGAGTCTGAATGAAGTTAATTATTACCTAACACGTTAGCGCTAAATTTAATTATCTAATGTACCAACTCAGGGAATCAAGAAGTGTTCGTGAGTTACATAAATCCTGTGATTTCACAGAACAATATAGAGAAGTTATCTCTCTTACTGTATTGGAGTAATGTGAGTCTGAATGAAGTGAATTATTACCTAACACGTTAGCGCTAAATTTAATTATCTAATGTACCAACTCAGGGAATCAACCAGTGTTCGTGAGTTACATAAATCCTGTGATTTCACAGAACAATATACTGAGGATATCTCTCTTACTGTATTGGAGTAATGTGAGTCTGAATGAAGTGAATTATTACCTAACACGTTAGCGCTAAATTTAATTATCTAATGTACCAACTCAGGGAATCAAGCAGTGTTCGTGAGTGACATAAATCCAGTGATTTCACAGAACAATATAGAGAAGTTATCTCTCTTACTGTATTGGAGTAATGTGAGTCTGAATGAAGTGAATTATTACCTAACACGTTAGCGCTAAATTTAATTATCTAATGTACCAACTCAGGGAATCAAGAAGTGTTCGTGAGTTACATAAATCCTGTGATTTCACAGAACAATATACTGAGTTTATCTCTCTTACTGTATTGGAGTAATGTGAGTCTGAATGAAGTTAATTATTACCTAACACGTTAGCGCTAAATTTAATTATCTAATGTACCAACGCAGGGAATCAACCAGTGTTCGTGAGTTACATAAATCCTGTGATTTCACAGAACAATATACTGAGGTTATCTCTCTTACTGTATTGGAGTAATGTGAGTCTGAATGAAGTGAATTATTACCTAACACGTTACCGCTAAATTTAATTATCTAATGTACCAACTCAGGGAATCAAGAAGTGTTCGTGAGTTACATAAATCCTGTGATTTCACAGAACAATATACTGAGGTTATCTCTCTTACTGTATTGGAGTAATGTGAGTCTGAATGAAGTGAATTATTACCTAACACGTTACCGCTAAATTTAATTATCTAATATACCAACTCAGGGAATCAAGAAGTGTTCGTGAGTTACATAAATCCTGTGATTTCACAGAACAATATACTGAGTTTATCTCTCTTACTGTATTGGAGTAATGTGAGTCTGAATGAAGTGAATTATTACCTAACACGTTAGCGCTAAATTTAATTATCTAATGTACCAACTCAGAGAATCAAGCAGTGTTCGTGAGTTACATAAATCCTGTGATTTCACAGAACAATATACTGAGGTTATCTCTCTTACTGTATTGGAGTAATGTGAGTCTGAATGAAGTGAATTATTACCTAACACGTTAGCGCTAAATTTAATTATCTAATGTACCAACTCAGGGAATCAAGCAGTGTTCGTGAGTGACATAAATCCAGTGATTTCACAGAACAATATAGAGAAGTTATCTCTCTTACTGTATTGGAGTAATGTGAGTCTGAATGAAGTTAATTATTACCTAACACGTTAGCGCTAAATTTAATTATCTAATGTACCAACTCAGGGAATCAAGAAGTGTTCGTGAGTTACATAAATCCTGTGATTTCACAGAACAATATAGAGAAGTTATCTCTCTTACTGTATTGGAGTAATGTGAGTCTGAATGAAGTGAATTATTACCTAACACGTTAGCGCTAAATTTAATTATCTAATGTACCAACTCAGGGAATCAAGCAGTGTTCGTGAGTGACATAAATCCAGTGATTTCACAGAACAATATAGTGAGGATATCTCTCTTACTGTATTGGAGTAATGTGAGTCTGAATGAAGTGAATTATTACCTAACACGTTAGCGCTAAATTTAATTATCTAATGTACCAACTCAGGGAATCAAGAAGTGTTCGTGAGTTACATAAATCCTGTGATTTCACAGAACAATAAAGAGAAGTTATCTCTCTTACTGTATTGGAGTAATGTGAGTCTGATTGAAGTGAATTATTACCTAACACGTTAGCGCTAAATTTAATTATCTAATGTACCAACTCAGGGGATCAACCAGTGTTCGTGAGTTACATAAATCCTGTGATTTTACAGAACAATATACTGAGGTTATCTCTCTTACTGTATTGGAGTAATGTGAGTCTGAATGAAGTGAATTATTACCTAACACGTTACCGCTAAATTTAATTATCTAATGTACCAACTCAGGGAATCAAGATGTGTTCGTGAGTTACATAAATCCTGTGGTTTCACAGAACAATATACTGAGTTTATCTCTCTTACTGTATTGGAGTAATGTGAGTCTGAATGAAGTGAATTATTACCTAACACGTTAGCGCTAAATTTAATTATCTAATGTACCAACTCAGGGAATCAAGAAGTGTTCGTGAGTTACATAAATCCTGTGATATCACAGAACAATATACTGAGGTTATCTCTCTTTTCTGTATTGGAGTAATGTGAGTCTGAATGAAGTGAATTATTACCTAACACGTTAGCGCTAAATTTAGTTATCTAATGTACCAACTCAGGGAATCAAGAAGTGTTCGTGAGTTACATAAATCCTGTGATTTCACAGAACAATATACTGAGGATATCTCTCTTACTGTATTGGAGTAATGTGAGTCTGAATGGAGTGAATTATTACCTAACACGTTAGCGCTAAATTTAATTATCTAATGTACCAACTCAGGGAATCAAGAAGTGTTCGTGAGTTACATAAATCCTGTGATTTCACAGAACAATATACTGAGGATATCTCTCTTACTGTATTGGAGTAATGTGAGTCTGAATGAAGTGAATTATTACCTAACACGTTAGCGCTAAATTTAATTATCTAATGTACCAACTCAGGGAATCAAGCAGTGTTCGTGAGTTACATAAATCCTGTGATTTCACAGAACAATATACTGAGGATATCTCTCTTACTGTATTGGAGTAATGTGAGTCTGAATGAAGTGAATTATCACCTAACACGTTAGCGCTAAATTTAATTATCTAATGTACCAACTCAGGGAATCAAGAAGTGTTCGTGAGTTACATAAATCCTGTGATTTCACAGAACAATATACTGAGTTTATCTCTCTTACTGTATTGGAGTAATGTGAGTCTGAATGAAGTGAATTATTACCTAACACGTTAGCGCTAAATTTAATTATCTAATGTACCAACTCAGGGAATCAAGCAGTGTTCGTGAGTTACATAAATCCTGTGATTTCACAGAACAATATACTGAGGTTATCTCTCTTACTGTATTGGAGTAATGTGAGTCTGAATGAAGTGAATTATTACCTAACACGTTAGCGCTAAATTTAATTATCTAATGTACCAACACAGGGAATCAAGAAGTGTTCGTGAGTTACATAAATCCTGTGGTTTCACAGAACAATATACTGAGTTTATCTCTCTTACTGTATTGGAGTAATGTGAGTCTGAATGAAGTGAATTATTACCTAACACGTTAGCGCTAAATTTAATTATCTAATGTACCAACTCAGGGAATCAAGAAGTGTTCGTGAGTTACATAAATCCTGCGATTTCACAGAACAATATAGAGAAGTTATCTCTCTTACTGTATTGGAGTAATATGAGTCTGATTGAAGTGAATTATTACCTAACACGTTAGCGCTAAATTTAATTATCTAATGTACCAACTCAGGGGATCAACCAGTGTTCGTGAGTTACATAAATCCTGTGATTTTACAGAACAATATACTGAGGTTATCTCTCTTACTGTATTGGAGTAATGTGAGTCTGAATGAAGTGAATTATTACCTAACACGTTACCGCTAAATTTAATTATCTAATGTACCAACTCAGGGAATCAAGAAGTGTTCGTGAGTTACATAAATCCTGTGGTTTCACAGAACAATATACTGAGTTTATCTCTCTTACTGTATTGGAGTAATGTGAGTCTGAATGAAGTGAATTATTACCTAACACGTTAGCGCTAAATTTAATTATCTAATGTACCAACTCAGGGAATCAAGAAGTGTTCGTGAGTTACATAAATCCTGTGATTTCACAGAACAATATACTGAGGTTATCTCTCTTACTGTATTGGAGTAATGTGAGTCTGAATGAAGTGAATTATTACCTAACACGTTAGCGCTAAATTTAGTTATCTAATGTACCAACTCAGGGAATCAAGAAGTGTTCGTGAGTTACATAAATCCTGTGATTTCACAGAACAATATACTGAGGATATCTCTCTTACTGTATTGGAGTAATGTGAGTCTGAATGGAGTGAATTATTACCTAACACGTTAGCGCTAAATTTAATTATCTAATGTACCAACTCAGGGAATCAAGCAGTGTTCGTGAGTGACATAAATCCAGTGATTTCACAGAACAATATAGAGAAGTTATCTCTCTTACTGTATTGGAGTAATGTGAGTCTGAATGAAGTTAATTATTACCTAACACGTTAGCGCTAAATTTAATTATCTAATGTACCAACTCAGGGAATCAAGAAGTGTTCGTGAGTTACATAAATCCTGTGATTTCACAGAACAATATAGAGAAGTTATCTCTCTTACTGTATTGGAGTAATGTGAGTCTGAATGAAGTGAATTATTACCTAACACGTTAGCGCTAAATTTAATTATCTAATGTACCAACTCAGGGAATCAAGCAGTGTTCGTGAGTGACATAAATCCAGTGATTTCACAGAACAATATAGTGAGGATATCTCTCTTACTGTATTGGAGTAATGTGAGTCTGAATGAAGTGAATTATTACCTAACACGTTAGCGCTAAATTTAATTATCTAATGTACCAACTCAGGGAATCAAGAAGTGTTCGTGAGTTACATAAATCCTGTGATTTCACAGAACAATAAAGAGAAGTTATCTCTCTTACTGTATTGGAGTAATGTGAGTCTGATTGAAGTGAATTATTACCTAACACGTTAGCGCTAAATTTAATTATCTAATGTACCAACTCAGGGGATCAACCAGTGTTCGTGAGTTACATAAATCCTGTGATTTTACAGAACAATATACTGAGGTTATCTCTCTTACTGTATTGGAGTAATGTGAGTCTGAATGAAGTGAATTATTACCTAACACGTTACCGCTAAATTTAATTATCTAATGTACCAACTCAGGGAATCAAGATGTGTTCGTGAGTTACATAAATCCTGTGGTTTCACAGAACAATATACTGAGTTTATCTCTCTTACTGTATTGGAGTAATGTGAGTCTGAATGAAGTGAATTATTACCTAACACGTTAGCGCTAAATTTAATTATCTAATGTACCAACTCAGGGAATCAAGAAGTGTTCGTGAGTTACATAAATCCTGTGATATCACAGAACAATATACTGAGGTTATCTCTCTTTTCTGTATTGGAGTAATGTGAGTCTGAATGAAGTGAATTATTACCTAACACGTTAGCGCTAAATTTAGTTATCTAATGTACCAACTCAGGGAATCAAGAAGTGTTCGTGAGTTACATAAATCCTGTGATTTCACAGAACAATATACTGAGGATATCTCTCTTACTGTATTGGAGTAATGTGAGTCTGAATGGAGTGAATTATTACCTAACACGTTAGCGCTAAATTTAATTATCTAATGTACCAACTCAGGGAATCAAGAAGTGTTCGTGAGTTACATAAATCCTGTGATTTCACAGAACAATATACTGAGGATATCTCTCTTACTGTATTGGAGTAATGTGAGTCTGAATGAAGTGAATTATTACCTAACACGTTAGCGCTAAATTTAATTATCTAATGTACCAACTCAGGGAATCAAGCAGTGTTCGTGAGTTACATAAATCCTGTGATTTCACAGAACAATATACTGAGGATATCTCTCTTACTGTATTGGAGTAATGTGAGTCTGAATGAAGTGAATTATCACCTAACACGTTAGCGCTAAATTTAATTATCTAATGTACCAACTCAGGGAATCAAGAAGTGTTCGTGAGTTACATAAATCCTGTGATTTCACAGAACAATATACTGAGTTTATCTCTCTTACTGTATTGGAGTAATGTGAGTCTGAATGAAGTGAATTATTACCTAACACGTTAGCGCTAAATTTAATTATCTAATGTACCAACTCAGGGAATCAAGCAGTGTTCGTGAGTTACATAAATCCTGTGATTTCACAGAACAATATACTGAGGTTATCTCTCTTACTGTATTGGAGTAATGTGAGTCTGAATGAAGTGAATTATTACCTAACACGTTAGCGCTAAATTTAATTATCTAATGTACCAACTCAGGGAATCAAGAAGTGTTCGTGAGTTACATAAATCCTGTGGTTTCACAGAACAATATACTGAGTTTATCTCTCTTACTGTATTGGAGTAATGTGAGTCTGAATGAAGTGAATTATTACCTAACACGTTAGCGCTAAATTTAATTATCTAATGTACCAACTCAGGGAATCAAGAAGTGTTCGTGAGTTACATAAATCCTGCGATTTCACAGAACAATATAGAGAAGTTATCTCTCTTACTGTATTGGAGTAATATGAGTCTGATTGAAGTGAATTATTACCTAACACGTTAGCGCTAAATTTAATTATCTAATGTACCAACTCAGGGGATCAACCAGTGTTCGTGAGTTACATAAATCCTGTGATTTTACAGAACAATATACTGAGGTTATCTCTCTTACTGTATTGGAGTAATGTGAGTCTGAATGAAGTGAATTATTACCTAACACGTTACCGCTAAATTTAATTATCTAATGTACCAACTCAGGGAATCAAGATGTGTTCGTGAGTTACATAAATCCTGTGGTTTCACAGAACAATATACTGAGTTTATCTCTCTTACTGTATTGGAGTAATGTGAGTCTGAATGAAGTGAATTATTACCTAACACGTTAGCGCTAAATTTAATTATCTAATGTACCAACTCAGGGAATCAAGAAGTGTTCGTGAGTTACATAAATCCTGTGATTTCACAGAACAATATACTGAGGTTATCTCTCTTACTGTATTGGAGTAATGTGAGTCTGAATGAAGTGAATTATTACCTAACACGTTAGCGCTAAATTTAGTTATCTAATGTACCAACTCAGGGAATCAAGAAGTGTTCGTGAGTTACATAAATCCTGTGATTTCACAGAACAATATACTGAGGATATCTCTCTTACTGTATTGGAGTAATGTGAGTCTGAATGGAGTGAATTATTACCTAACACGTTAGCGCTAAATTTAATTATCTAATGTACCAACTCAGGGAATCAAGAAGTGTTCGTGAGTTACATAAATCCTGTGATTTCACAGAACAATATACTGAGGATATCTCTCTTACTGTATTGGAGTAATGTGAGTCTGAATGAAGTGAATTATTACCTAACACGTTAGCGCTAAATTTAATTATCTAATGTACCAACTCAGGGAATCAAGCAGTGTTCGTGAGTTACATAAATCCTGTGATTTCACAGAACAATATACTGAGGATATCTCTCTTACTGTATTGGAGTAATGTGAGTCTGAATGAAGTGAATTATCACCTAACACGTTAGCGCTAAATTTAATTATCTAATGTACCAACTCAGGGAATCAAGAAGTGTTCGTGAGTTACATAAATCCTGTGATTTCACAGAACAATATACTGAGTTTATCTCTCTTACTGTATTGGAGTAATGTGAGTCTGAATGAAGTGAATTATTACCTAACACGTTAGCGCTAAATTTAATTATCTAATGTACCAACTCAGGGAATCAAGCAGTGTTCGTGAGTTACATAAATCCTGTGATTTCACAGAACAATATACTGAGGTTATCTCTCTTACTGTATTGGAGTAATGTGAGTCTGAATGAAGTGAATTATTACCTAACACGTTAGCGCTAAATTTAATTATCTAATGTACCAACTCAGGGAATCAAGCAGTGTTCGTGAGTGACATAAATAAAGTGATTTCACAGAACAATATAGAGAAGTTATCTCTCTTACTGTATTGGAGTAATGTGAGTCTGATTGAAGTTAATTATTACCTAACACGTTAGCGCTAAATTTAATTATCTAATGTACCAACTCAGGGAATCAAGAAGTGTTCGTGAGTTACATAAATCCTGTGATTTCACAGAACAATATAGAGAAGTTATCTCTCTTACTGTATTGGAGTAATGTGAGTCTGAATGAAGTGAATTATTACCTAACACGTTACGCTAAATTTAATTATCTAATGTACCAACTCAGGGAATCAAGAAGTGTTCGTGAGTTACATAAATCCTGTGATTTCTCAGAACAATATACTGAGGATATCTCTCTTATTGTATTGGAGTAATGTGAGTCTGAATGAAGTGAATTATTACCTAACACGTTAGCGCTAAATTTAATTATCTAATGTACCAACTCAGGGAATCAAGAAGTGTTCGTGAGTTACATAAATCCTGTGATTTCACAGAACAATATACTGAGGTTATCTCTCTTACTGTATTGGAGTAATGTGAGTCTGAATGAAGTGAATTATTACCTAACACGTTAGCGCTAAATTTAGTTATCTAATGTACCAACTCAGGGAATCAAGAAGTGTTCGTGAGTTACATAAATCCTGTGATTTCACAGAACAATATACTGAGGATATCTCTCTTACTGTATTGGAGTAATGTGAGTCTGAATGGAGTGAATTATTACCTAACACGTTAGCGCTAAATTTAATTATCTAATGTACCAACTCAGGGAATCAAGAAGTGTTCGTGAGTTACATAAATCCTGTGATTTCACAGAACAATATACTGAGGATATCTCTCTTACTGTATTGGAGTAATGTGAGTCTGAATGAAGTGAATTATTACCTAACACGTTAGCGCTAAATTTAATTATCTAATGTACCAACTCAGGGAATCAAGCAGTGTTCGTGAGTTACATAAATCCTGTGATTTCACAGAACAATATACTGAGGATATCTCTCTTACTGTATTGGAGTAATGTGAGTCTGAATGAAGTGAATTATCACCTAACACGTTAGCGCTAAATTTAATTATCTAATGTACCAACTCAGGGAATCAAGAAGTGTTCGTGAGTTACATAAATCCTGTGATTTCACAGAACAATATACTGAGTTTATCTCTCTTACTGTATTGGAGTAATGTGAGTCTGAATGAAGTGAATTATTACCTAACACGTTAGCGCTAAATTTAATTATCTAATGTACCAACTCAGGGAATCAAGCAGTGTTCGTGAGTTACATAAATCCTGTGATTTCACAGAACAATATACTGAGGTTATCTCTCTTACTGTATTGGAGTAATGTGAGTCTGAATGAAGTGAATTATTACCTAACACGTTAGCGCTAAATTTAATTATCTAATGTACCAACTCAGGGAATCAAGAAGTGTTCGTGAGTTACATAAATCCTGTGGTTTCACAGAACAATATACTGAGTTTATCTCTCTTACTGTATTGGAGTAATGTGAGTCTGAATGAAGTGAATTATTACCTAACACGTTAGCGCTAAATTTAATTATCTAATGTACCAACTCAGGGAATCAAGAAGTGTTCGTGAGTTACATAAATCCTGCGATTTCACAGAACAATATACTGAGTTTATCTCTCTTACTGTATTGGAGTAATGTGAGTCTGAATGAAGTGAATTATTACCTAACACGTTAGCGCTAAATTTAATTATCTAATGTACCAACTCAGGGAATCAAGCAGTGTTCGTGAGTTACATAAATCCTGTGATTTCACAGAACAATATACTGAGGTTATCTCTCTTACTGTATTGGAGTAATGTGAGTCTGAATGAAGTGAATTATTACCTAACACGTTAGCGCTAAATTTAATTATCTAATGTACCAACTCAGGGAATCAAGAAGTATTCGTGAGTTACATAAATCCTGTGGTTTCACAGAACAATATACTGAGTTTATCTCTCTTACTGTATTGGAGTAATGTGAGTCTGAATGAAGTGAATTATTACCTAACACGTTAGCGCTAAATTTAATTATCTAATGTACCAACTCAGGGAATCAAGAAGTGTTCGTGAGTTACAAAAATCCTGCGATTTCACAGAACAATATACTGAGTTTATCTCTCTTACTGTATTGGAGTAATGTGAGTCTGGATGAAGTGAATTATTACCTAACACGTTAGCGCTAAATTTAATTATCTAATGTACCAACTCAGGGAATCAAGAAGTGTTCGTGAGTTACATAAATCCTGCGATTTCACAGAACAATATACTGAGGTTATCTCTCTTACTGTATTGGAGTAATGTGAGTCTGAATGAAGTGAATTATTACCTAACACGTTAGCGCTAAATTTAATTATCTGATGTACCAACTCAGGGGATCAACCAGTGTTCGTGAGTTACATAAATCCTGTGATTTCACAGAACAATATACTGAGGTTATCTCTCTTACTGTATTGGAGTAATGTGAGTCTGAATGAAGTGAATTATTACCTAACACGTTAGCGCTAAATTTAATTATCTAATGTACCAACTCAGGGAATCAAGCAGTGTTCGTGAGTGACATAAATAAAGTGATTTCACAGAACAATATAGAGAAGTTATCTCTCTTACTGTATTGGAGTAATGTGAGTCTGATTGAAGTTAATTATTACCTAACACGTTAGCGCTAAATTTAATTATCTAATGTACCAACTCAGGGAATCAAGAAGTGTTCGTGAGTTACATAAATCCTGTGATTTCACAGAACAATATAGAGAAGTTATCTCTCTTACTGTATTGGAGTAATGTGAGTCTGATTGAAGTTAATTATTACCTAACACGTTAGCGCTAAATTTAATTATCTAATGTACCAACTCAGGGAATCAAGAAGTGTTCGTGAGTTACATAAATCCTGTGATTTCACAGAACAATATACTGAGGTTATCTCTCTTACTGTATTGGAGTAATGTGAGTCTGAATGAAGTGAATTATTACCTAACACGTTAGCGCTAAATTTAATTATCTAATGTACCAACTCAGGGAATCAAGAAGTGTTCGTGAGTTACATAAATCCTGTGATTTCACAGAACAATATAGAGAAGTTATCTCTCTTACTGTATTGGAGTAATGTGAGTCTGAATGAAGTGAATTATTACCTAACACGTTAGCGCTAAATTTAATTATCTAATGTACCAACTCAGGGAATCAAGAAGTGTTCGTGAGTTACATAAATCCTGTGATTTCTCAGAACAATATACTGAGGATATCTCTCTTACTGTATTGGAGTAATGTGAGTCTGAATGAAGTGAATTATTACCTAACACGTTAGCGCTAAATTTAATTATCTAATGTACCAACTCAGGGAATCAAGAAGTGTTCGTGAGTTACATAAATCCTGTGATTTCACAGAACAATATACTGAGGTTATCTCTCTTACTGTATTGGAGTAATGTGAGTCTGAATGAAGTGAATTATTACCTAACACGTTAGCGCTAAATTTAGTTATCTAATGTACCAACTCAGGGAATCAAGAAGTGTTCGTGAGTTACATAAATCCTGTGATTTCACAGAACAATATACTGAGGATATCTCTCTTACTGTATTGGAGTAATGTGAGTCTGAATGGAGTGAATTATTACCTAACACGTTAGCGCTAAATTTAATTATCTAATGTACCAACTCAGGGAATCAAGAAGTGTTCGTGAGTTACATAAATCCTGTGATTTCACAGAACAATATACTGAGGATATCTCTCTTACTGTATTGGAGTAATGTGAGTCTGAATGAAGTGAATTATTACCTAACACGTTAGCGCTAAATTTAATTATCTAATGTACCAACTCAGGGAATCAAGCAGTGTTCGTGAGTTACATAAATCCTGTGATTTCACAGAACAATATACTGAGGATATCTCTCTTACTGTATTGGAGTAATGTGAGTCTGAATGAAGTGAATTATCACCTAACACGTTAGCGCTAAATTTAATTATCTAATGTACCAACTCAGGGAATCAAGAAGTGTTCGTGAGTTACATAAATCCTGTGATTTCACAGAACAATATACTGAGTTTATCTCTCTTACTGTATTGGAGTAATGTGAGTCTGAATGAAGTGAATTATTACCTAACACGTTAGCGCTAAATTTAATTATCTATTGTACCAACTCAGGGAATCAAGCAGTGTTCGTGAGTTACATAAATCCTGTGATTTCACAGAACAATATACTGAGGTTATCTCTCTTACTGTATTGGAGTAATGTGAGTCTGAATGAAGTGAATTATTACCTAACACGTTAGCGCTAAATTTAATTATCTAATGTACCAACTCAGGGAATCAAGAAGTGTTCGTGAGTTACATAAATCCTGTGGTTTCACAGAACAATATACTGAGTTTATCTCTCTTACTGTATTGAGTAATGTGAGTCTGAATGAAGTGAATTATTACCTAACACGTTAGCGCTAAATTTAATTATCTAATGTACCAACTCAGGGAATCAAGAAGTGTTCGTGAGTTACATAAATCCTGCGATTTCACAGAACAATATACTGAGTTTATCTCTCTTACTGTATTGGAGTAATGTGAGTCTGAATGAAGTGAATTATTACCTAACACGTTAGCGCTAAATTTAATTATCTAATGTACCAACTCAGGGAATCAAGCAGTGTTCGTGAGTTACATAAATCCTGTGATTTCACAGAACAATATACTGAGGTTATCTCTCTTACTGTATTGGAGTAATGTGAGTCTGAATGAAGTGAATTATTACCTAACACGTTAGCGCTAAATTTAATTATCTAATGTACCAACTCAGGGAATCAAGAAGTGTTCGTGAGTTACATAAATCCTGTGGTTTCACAGAACAATATACTGAGTTTATCTCTCTTACTGTATTGGAGTAATGTGAGTCTGAATGAAGTGAATTATTACCTAACACGTTAGCGCTAAATTTAATTATCTAATGTACCAACTCAGGGAATCAAGAAGTGTTCGTGAGTTACATAAATCCTGCGATTTCACAGAACAATATACTGAGTTTATCTCTCTTACTGTATTGGAGTAATGTGAGTCTGGATGAAGTGAATTATTACCTAACACGTTAGCGCTAAATTTAATTATCTAATGTACCAACTCAGGGAATCAAGAAGTGTTCGTGAGTTACATAAATCCTGCGATTTCACAGAACAATATACTGAGGTTATCTCTCTTACTGTATTGGAGTAATGTGAGTCTGAATGAAGTGAATTATTACCTAACACGTTAGCGCTAAATTTAATTATCTAATGTACCAACTCAGGGAATCAAGAAGTGTTCGTGAGTTACATAAATCCAGTGATTTCACAGAACAATATACTGAGGTTATCTCTCTT
Source organism: Prosapia bicincta (assembly GCA_036971475.1). NCBI lineage: Eukaryota > Metazoa > Arthropoda > Insecta > Hemiptera > Cercopidae > Prosapia > Prosapia bicincta. The sequence continues at coordinate 257,396 of JBAIZL010000062.1, forward strand.
ACTGTATTGGAGTAATGTGAGTCTGATTGAAGTGAATTATTACCTAACACGTTAGCGCTAAATTTAATTATCTAATGTACCAACTCGGGGAATCAACCAGTGTTCGTGAGTTACTTTATTATGATTTATTAATAGATTCTAAAACTGTGATAAATTGTAAAAGTAAAAGAACCTGAGCGGGCTGTCGGTCAAGTATTGAGGAGAGGTACAAGGAACGTTTAAGTTGCAACCAACAAATACAGGAAAATATCCACCTCGGAGAAATAATACGGAGAGATATTACATTCCGTAACAACAGGTTTTAGGCTGTGTTTAAGTTTTGTAACTAATAAGGGGAGAATGTATTTTCCTTTAATATATTTCCTCTAGAAAATACAATTTGAATTTCGGCAGTTAAAAAATAACACTTAGTTTGTCGCAGTTTGAACGGTATAGGCAATTAGGCAAGTGCAGATTCAGTAGGCACTAGCTTGTGGTTATTTTGTTAAAAAAGTTCAGTGCTCTAATGAACTGCACAGTACTATATGAACTATTATTGAAGTTGTTTGTTGTATTCGTCTTTAATTTACTGATTAAACTATATTTAGATAATATTTCGCCAAGCGAATACGTAAGGGCTTACTTGATAACTTGGTAGAGGCTTTGCTTCGTAGTTTGCACTTAGTTAATAAGTATTATTTAATTGTAACTATTATTCATTTCATTTTTTTTATCGTCGACGTTTCAAGTCATATATTGTATATTTATAAGTATCAGATTTGTTTTTGTATGATTACACTTTCAAAATGTTTCTTGTCACTTCTGGACACCACCTCTGGCGTCTAGTGGAATACTTTCACAATCTGTACGCCGTAGGTTACCTTAAGGGTTTGCATCATCTGTGCGTCAATTTTCTTCAAAACTGTAACGTAAACTACACGTAAGAAAGATTTGTCAGGATGATGGAATAGAACTAAACGCGTATTTAACTCAATAATCACAGACGTAGCAGGAATTTTATAAGAAAGGTGTTATCAACGAATAGTAGTCTTATTTCCTCTTTGGGCAACATCGCGGGTGGAAAGAAAAAATGAAAACTATAAACTGTCAAAGCAAGACTCGTGCCTTTGTTTATTGGTTTATTTGTTCAAGGTGGCAAGATATATAAACAAATATTTCTTAAAGTCAATTCTTACTTACTTCAACAAAGAAAATTTTGTTTTAAATACTTTTTATTAAGTAGTTGTATTTTATATAAATGAAATAATATAACCCATGTGTTAAAACCGCGGTTCTACCATATAACCTATATGATAAAATCAGCTGGTTTATGAAATCATATGTTATCACTTTATTTAAGCCAAATGGGACGAAATAACTATATTGCATGACCTTTTTGTGCTAAGGTTGTTCTCGCATTAAAACTAAAATTAATTAATTCTTTGTTAAATTTAGTTAATGAATTAATATTTTGGAAAAACTAATCCCCTACAAGTAAAAAAAAAAATTATTTGAACTTGAGTACAGGAATAAAAAGGATTTTATTAAAGATTGAAACTTTAATACAGGACTTTAAGTTATACAGGATGTATATATATATATATATATATATATATATATATATATATATATATATATATAGAGAGAGAGAGAGAGAGAGAGAGAGAGAGAGAGGGAGAGAGAGAGAGAGAGACATTCCTGTCTTTAAGACCTGTCAGGTCATATAAGTTACGGTCTTTAAGGTTGCTTACGCCAAGGACTTTTCTGCCTTTAGAGCCAGTTGTGCCTAGGATAATACCAGTAGGCAGATACGACTTACTAAAAAAGCTAGTGTATTTAACAAGTAAGCGACTCTTCACATCCGATGTTATAATTTTCCTTATCCCCCGCATTAGAACTCTCCCCATTGTCAGTAGGGCGAACTTGCATAATACTCCCTATACCTCCTGCCAGACGATATCGCGTCATCATGCCTATACTCACAATTGTCTACCATTCGTACACTCTAACAGCCATACTGACTGATTGCAATGACACTCTAAGCTGTAAACAAATTGTATCATAGAATTCATTTCCACTAATCTACATCCTTTATTTTTACAATAACATTCTTTTGGTATTATTTTACGCGAACAATACCTTTTTAAGCTACTCCATAACAAATGAACCCTGATTTATACAACTTAAACGTTTTCTACATTCTTCCCCTGTATTACAAGATCGCTCTGCAAAGTTTACTTACAATAACAGTAAGAAACAAAATACCAACATTCTAACCACATTACTTTCAGTAAAAGCATTTCTGCCAACCTTTGAAAGCTGAAATCGTGATACTCGATTGCCAACATGTCTCTTCGTTCACGCCTTGATCGTAATGAATTTGACATGTTATGAGAGTTTTGAAATTAACTTCATTAATGTGATGGCAATTTGCTCTAGCAACAACTCGGACAGGCTGACCTGTGGTACGTATCCTGGGAACGCCGCATGACCGCATGTCTTGCACTCTCATAACAATCACCCCCATCAGAAGCAATTAGTTCGCACAATATTACTCGCTCCAGATCTTACTGCTGATTTGACTGACCTTAACGTAAATGCACACAATTGTCGCAAATACTACATTTTTAAAAAACTATAAACAGTAACCAAATGAAATCATCTTCAATAAAACCGCATGATTAAAAACTATATATATATATAAATATCGCAATATGTATTCTTGTGTATTAATAAAGAACTAAGTCAAAATAATAATACAAGTATTATAATTGAATTTACAATTCAAAGCTTTTCGTTGCCTAACAGTACCAACATCATCAGGAATATTAAACAATTAATCAGGAATTGTTTAATATTCCTGATGATGTTGGTACTGTTAGCCAACGAAAAGCTTTGAATTGTAAATTCAATTATAATTCTTGTATTTGTATTTTGACTTAGTTCTTTATATATATATATATATATATATATATATATATATATATATATATATATATATATTAATGTGAGGCATGTGTGTTTATTTTTGATGGCGTGTGTGGCTAAGTTTGAGTTATAAGTTTCAGGTTTGATGTATACATTGAGGTGTTCTTCATATCTGTCTTTTAATTTCTTTTTTGTTTGGCCTATGTATATTTTATTTACAGTCTGAGCATTCGATTTTGTATATTCCGTTATTAAGTGTGGGACATATTTTTCCGGTTGGTTTATTTTATTGATTATGTTTCCTGTGTTTTTGTAAGCTATGTTAATATTATTATTTTTTAGTATTTTAGTTATTCCTTTTGTGTTATACCCTGTGAATGTGAACGTGGGCCATTTTGTTGTTGTTTGTGGTTCGATTTTAGGTTGTTTTAATTTATTTAATATTTTAAATTCTAATTTATCTATAGTTTTTTTATTGTATCCATTTTTTTTGGCTATTTGATATATTATTTGTTTTTCTTTGGTTTTTCTTCATTTTTTAGAGGCAGTATTAGCATTCTGTATAAGAGTGAAATGTAAGCAGTCATTTTATGTTGTGGGAGATGGTTAGAGTAGTTTGATATTGTATTAATGGTTTGTGTGGGTTTCCTATAAATTGAGTATTCAATGTTACTTGTATTTCTGGTTATTGTTAGGTCTAGATAGTTTATTTTATTGTTTATTCCTTTCTCCATGGTGAATTTTATGTTAAAGTGTAAGTTGTTGATTTCATTTAGGATGATGTTATTATTTATTGCTTTATTTTGTGAGATGTATAATCCATCGTCAACATATTATATACAGTGTCTGATGGGGTCGTGTGTTTTTATGGTTTGTGTGATTAATTCGTTAACATTTTGGAGGTAAATTTCTGATATTATACTTGAGAGTGGTGATCCCATTGCTAAGCCGTCTATTTGTTTATATATCTTATTATTAAATATGTAATAGTTTTGGTTTAGTATGGTCTTTAGGCATTTTGTAATTTGGTTTGTGTATTTAGGGTAGGTTTTAAGATAAGTTAATTGTTTTTTATTATTTGGATGGTTTCATTTATTGGTATACTAGGGTACATGTTTGTGATATCAAATGATATAAATTTGGTGTTTTTGGTTATGTTTATTGTTTTTAGTTAGTTTAATTTTTATGGTTAAGTTTTTTATTGTGTATTTATTTTTCAATTTAAGTTCTTGTTTTAGATTATTGGCGATTATTTGTGATATTTTATAGGCAGGTTGCATTTTAAAAATTTATTAGTGGCCTTATGGGATTTTTGATTTGTAAGTATTTTGATGAGGGCGTCTATTTTAGGGAGATGTAGATTGTCTATTGTGTATTGGTAAGGGTTTGTTGGCTGAATAAATTGTTATTGTTTTTTGCTAATTGTATGATTTCGTTTTGGTATCTTTTAGTGGGTTCTTTGTTTGATTCTATGCAATTGTTGGATTTTATGAATTCTTCTGTTTTTTTTGTGTTATATTCTGTTTTTGATATAATTACTGCTTTTGTCCGCTTTTGTTGCAATTATTTCATTTTTGAATAGTTTTTGTTTCAATTTGTTTATTTTGTTTATTTGTATTTTATTTTTGATGTGGTTTCGTTATTTGATTTTTATGTTGATTTCGTGTGATGCTGTGTTTCTAATGTTATCTTGATTTTCGTAATTTATAAGGTTTATTGCCAGTTTCTGTTTCTACTGTGAGGTTTACCACAAGGTAAACAAGCAACCATACTATTAAACAAATAAAATGGCTGCTTACAACTCACTCTTATACAGATTGCTAAAACTGCCTCTAAAAAATGAAGAAAAAACCAAAGAAAAACAAATAATATATCAAATAGCCAAAAAAAAAAAAAATGGATATAATAAAAAAACTATAGATAAATTAAAATTTAAAGTATTAAATAAATTAAAACAACCCTAAATCGAACCACAAACAACAACAAAATGGCCCACGTTCACATTCACAGGGAACAACACAAAAGGAATAACTAAAATACTAAAAAATAATAATATTAACATAGCTTACAAAAACACAGGAAGCATAATCAATAAAATAAACCAACCGGAAAAATATGTCCCACGCTCATTAATAACGGAATATACAAAATCGAATGCCCAGACTGTAATAAAATATACATAGGCCAAACAAAAAAGAAATTTAAAGACAGATATCAATAACACCTCAATGCATACATCAAACTTACAACTCGAACTTAGCTACATACGCCATCAAAAATAAACACACATTCCCTACATTAGAAAACGTACAGCTAATAAAAAAAAGTACAAAAAGGCCTCAAAATGACAATCTGGGAACAACTACAAATTTATAAACATAAAAATAATATCATTAACGAACAAATACAAATAAAATAAAAAACGATAAATTATTCAACCGAATGGACAAAATTAATCCCAAGACAAACTTAAAAGACTCCCACAGTGCAGTGAATCCGATAATAGAACAATAACGGTACACCACACCTTGTAACAACGGAAACCCACACAACTCTCAGTCTACTACAACCCCCGGTCAGTGATGCCCGATGATGGAGACACGACCAATCTTTGAAAATTAACCCGCATAAATACCAAGTAAGATCCTTGTTTAAGTACACATAGTGAAAGTGATAAGTGAATACAAGAAAACAGTGTTGCAAAGCTACAAATATATATATATATATTTTAAGATTAAATAATATACACAATTACAGGAATAATTTATTGAACAATACACTCAAAGCTTTTCTTTGGTTGACATTACCAACATCCTCAGGAATTACAATACTAAGAATGATAGTATTGATTCTTAGTATTGTAATTCCTGAGGATGTTGGTAATGTCAACCAAAGAAAAGCTTTGAATGTATTATTTCAATAAATTAGTCCTGTAATTGTGTATATTATTTAATCTTAAAAATAATTCTAACAGGAAAACATATTTGATATTCTACACACACACACACACACACACGCACATATATATATATATATATATATATATATATGTATATATATATATATAGCCTATATATTTATTCATTTTTTGTACATAGTGTTTTGTACTATAGTTGTATATTTTTGCTCGGTTTTACCTTTTCTAAGTAATTAATATCTTATTTGCAAGAAATTACGGGTATAGAAGCGACCACGTAACAAAATTGTAACATTGTAAAAAATATAAAAGTAGGCCTAATACTTAATAATTTTAATCAACATAAAATGTAAGAAGAGGCATTATAAAAAATACATGAAAAAGTGGGAACTATGATGGTAGAAGAAACAACCAGGAAAGGAAATACCCTTTCTTAATAGATTTTGTTGGGATCATCCCCAAACATTAGAACCAACACGAGATGTGTAACACAACTGTCAAAAAGTATGATCTACAGCAGTGACGTATGACAATGAAGGAAAAGGAAAGTAGAGTCAACATAATTGATTACTGGAAGCATGCGAGAAGTAACTAGCCGAAAAATAAGAAAAAACATGGTAGTATAACATACAATTCTAGACGAAAATGGTAAAAACAACTTAAATGGAATGAACATATTGAAAGAATACCGGAAGATCGACTTTCTGTAGTTGACCCCTCACGGTAGAAGAAAAAGAAGGAGAAAAGGTACTCACCCGATATTTGGAGAGAAAGTATTTCGAGGAATGAAAGACAGAGAATTGCAAAAAGATGCAGAGCGAGGAGGAGATAGGGTATCAGAAGAGTCGTCCTTTTGGATGGCTTGAGGAAGGAGGAGATAAGGTATTAGCAGACACGTACCTATGGATGGCTTGAGGAAGGAGGAGATAGGGTATCAGTTGAGACGTACCTATGGATGGCTTGAGGAAGGAGGAGATAGAGTATCAGATGAGACGTACCTATGGATGGCTTGAGGAAGAAGGAGATAGGATATCGGAAGAGACGTACCTATGGATGGCTTGAGGAAGGAGAAGATAGGGTATCGGAAGAGACGTACCTATGGATGGCTTGAGGAAGGAGAAGATATCGTATCAGAAGAGACGTACCTATGAATGGCCCGGGCGAGGAGGAGATACGGAATCAGAATAGACGTACCTCTGGATGGCTTGAGGAAGGAGAAGGTAGGGTATCAGTTGAGACGTACCTATGGATGGCTTGAGGAAGAAGGAGATAGGGTATCAGATGAGACGTTCCTATGGATGGCTCGAGCGAGGAGGAGATAGGTATCAGAAGAGAAGTACCTATGGATGGCTTGAGGAAGGATGAGATAGGGTATCAGATGATACATACATATGGATGGCTTTAGGAAGGAGGAGATAGGGTATCAGTTGAGACGTACCTATGGATGGCTTGAGGAAGGAGGAGATAGGGTATCAGTTGAGACGTACCTATGGATGGCTTGAGGAAGGAGGAGATAGGGTATCAGATGAGACGTACCTATGGATGGCTTGAGGAAGAAGGAGATAGGATATCGGAAGAGACGTACCTATGGATGGCTTGAGGAAGGAGGAGATAGGATATCGGAAGAGACGTACCTATAGATGGCTTGAGGAAGGAGAAGATATCGTATCAGAAGAGACGTACCTATGGATGGCCCGAGCGAGGAGGAGATACGGAATCAGAAGAGACGTACCTATGGATGGCTTGAGGAAGGAGGAGATAGGATATCGGAAGAGACGTACCTATAGATGGCTTGAGGAAGGAGGAGATAGGATATCGGAAGAGACGTACCTATAGATGGCTTGAGGAAGGAGAAGATATCGTATCAGAAGAGACGTACCTATGGATGGCCCGAGCGAGGAGGAGATACGGAATCAGAAGAGACGTAGGAGAACGTTATAAACGGATAAACTAATAATTTTACAAAAAACGTTTTTTTATCGGAAAATATTGACGGGAATAAAGATCTAGGAGTAATAGATATGTCAATGTACAACCGTAAGTAGTCCAAGAGCAGAAACTAATGAAGACGGCATTAGCAGCGAAATATGTTTGAGGATTATATGACGAAGCGTTTCTAGAGGGGTGATTGTAGAGCGAAAAGTAGTACCTCTATTGTGTGAGGAATTTCTAATAGAATTGTATCACCAGTTAGACAATTGACATTATAATATGTCGTTCTGTAGGCTTTACAGATACTACGCCATTACTAGCCTAAACTAACTTAATCTAACATAACCCAACCAAATGTAACCTAGCATAAGGTGACCTAACATATTCCGATATAACCTAACCTATCTTAGCCTAACTGAATATAACATAAACTAACCTAATTCAATGTAACCGAACATTCCCAAACCTGACCTAGCCTAACTGACATAACAACTAAGCTAAACACCTTGGAGTCGTCCCGTAAGAACGATTGTTCCATCTTTGCCCACGAGTAACAAATGATCTGCGACTTAAGTGAATTACCATTGTGTTGGGGATTGTTGCGAGTGTCACATTACAGGGCTTAGGATGATGTACGTCCAGTAGCGGGCAACCTCGCTCCGGTAGGCGTCACGATTACGCGCTCCTGAGCACCGAACGTTTGTTACAAGCGCTATGCTGGTGCTAAAATTTCGATGTTTCTCTACGAGTTAAGCCGCAAAGAACTGGTCTTGACCATTTTCGGCGTGACTGCGCGTCAGCTCGTTTGTATTTGCTTGTGTCGTGTAAAACATTTTTGCCCGCATTACCTCTGGAACGAATGATTCCGCAGCTCTCACCGACTCCCGGTTTGTGGCGCTGTTTCTATGGGAAGAGAAACTGGACTGACATGAAACTATAAGCATTACGTTTAAACTAACAAACTTATGAAACACGTACTGAGACAAAACCATTTCGTTTGCACTAAACTGTCTTTAACTGTGTCTTCACACACAAACACACACACACACACACACACACACACACACACTCACAACTTATGCCTATCTCCCCATAACTCATTCCTTCTATTTCTCACCTTCATTCTCTTTACCATTCCATCTTTTCCCATCTCTATCTCCCATACCCGTTTCCTCTATTTTTTTCACCCTTCGTTTATCTCTCTCATTCCTCTTTCTTTTCCTTATTCCCTCTCTCCCTTTCACCTCGTTCTCTCTTTCTATATCCACTATTTTCCTCAGCCTATCTTTTTTTTATTCATTCCTCTCTCTCCCATCCCTTCTACTTTTCTCTCTTCCTACGTTAAACATGAAGTGTAGTGCGCATTCGTAGTGTGCGCATGTGTTTATGTGTGTGTGTATTTTCTTTAATAACAAACTAAAAAAACTCAGATCTCAAAATATCTATTATTTTCTGTTGTATGTAATAAGAGACACTGTATGTCTGCACCCTGACTGTAAGTTAATGTTATATATGTATATTACCTTTTTAGACACACCAAATAAACTTTTAAGGTACACCAAATAAACTTTTAAGGTACACCAAATAAACTTTTAAGGTACACCAAATATACTTTTAAGGTACACCAAATAAACTTTTAAGGTACACCAAATAAACTTTTTAGATACACCAAATAAACTTTTAAGGTACACCAAATAAACTTTTAAGGTACACCAAATAAACTTTTAAGGTACACCAAACAAACTTGTATAGCCACTTCAGCATCCACGAAATATTAATGTTTTCTCTAACTACCCAATATGGTAGAGTCAATCTGAAAGTCATTTCGCAGAGTCTTTCCACACGTCAGATGGTGAGCTTTTAAACTGTAATTCCTCGTACACTGTCGAGAGTCAATCAAAGTCTTAGAATCCTGACTGCAATAGCATTGACGTTTCCATGCATCACCTACGAGAAACCTTAAGGAAATTGTGTAGTTTGAAATGCATTATATGATACAGAAACCGAAACTAGAGAGAACTACAAACGAGAGAATAGAACAGACAATGAAAATGCCAAATACAATAGTAGAATATATAAAAGCAAAACAACTAAAATGTTATGGACACTTACAAAGGATGGAGGAAAGACGAATAACGAAGCCAGCAATCAAATTTAGTCCTTACGAAGGAAGAAAGAGTGGAAGACCTAGAGAAGTTGGCGTGAAGACATCGATAAAGAAATACAAGAAAGGGAACTCCTCGAAAACTTATGGATAAACAGAAGGGAATGGAAACTAGGAAATGAAAGACGGTGAATTTTTAGTGAGAGATTAATATGAAATATGTTGCGCAACTGTTCTAGGCGATAATGTATTAGGAAAATGTTTAAAACCCCTCCTTTTAGTTCGCCATGGGAAAGGATTCTTTTAATATAGTTGATTTTGTGACTTTGTATAAGCGAATCGAAAGCACAATTGTTCCAGTTAATGGAAACCATCATCAACCAAACGGGCTGTGAACTTTGCAGTTATCTGAAAGATGTAAAACAGCGCAATAAAAAGTGGTTCAATCTTGGTAGGCAATCCAGTACTGCATTACCTACCCAGTTCACGTCTACTACCAGGGGCTCTTTCGGCTGTCTTGTAACGCCCAGAATTTTCTTAGTTAAACGCGTCACTAAATGCTACCAATAAATATGCCGGTATCAATCCGCACAAACACCAAACTAAATGGGCTGTATATATTTCTTTATAACCTAACCTAGCAAAACTAGCTCACGTGCCCTAATAGGTTGAATGTTGTTCTTATTCATTCATGTTTTTATTATTCAGACGTCGCTCTACGTTTCATCTCGCCTTACACTTAAACAAAGATCGTCCAATCAGTCACGTTCGCAATGAATAATTTCATTATGCTTTCGCTAATCGCCGCGGACAGCGCTGCCACTCCTTCCAAGCGTTATGCAACTCGCCATTCATTCCATTCACTTGAACATTGTACTCAGTAACGTATGGGCAATCTGTGGCCGGCTTTAATGCCTCTCGACGTTTCGTTATTGATTTATATAGGCTGTTAGTAAAACGTTACAATATATTCTCTACCTCAGAGACAAAGTAGGGATGACGTCATAATTAGGTAAGGGAGATTTTAATGCAGGAATTTATAAGTTGGGATTGTAATAATAAAATTTTAAAAGTTGGAAAAGAATTTTGTTTTGCTGGTGCTGGCTTCCTCCTAATAAGAGATATTTTAGGCTCGAATAAAATTTTAACTTTATTCCGAAGCGCGCGATCGTTGGTGGAGATCTGACGAAACGTTTCCTGCAGGTTTCAAACCTTGATGTAGTTTTCCCAATCCATCCCTTTTAAAATAGCTCTAAATATTGACATTTTTAAAAATTTTTTGTTTATAAAAATTAGTTTACAGTATAGCCTCGATTATCCGAAATACTGTGATCAAAGGGTATCTCGAATAGTCGAAAAGCCTCACCCACATTCTTGTCAAACGTCAAGATGCAATCATATGCCATACCGGTAAAATTAATGAAACCGTTTTCAAAGATATGAAAAAACGTATCTACTGTATTATAAAAAAAATACGTACAAATAAAAATACGAAGTATTTATACACTTCACAGGCTCTTGTAGTGTTTACATTTAAAACGCATATTTACGCTTTTCTAAGATCATGCCGAACACGTATATACGTCGGATATATTTTGTTACTACTTCGGTTAGTCGGAGTTCGCATGATCAAGGTTAGACCTATTCGTATTTGTTTAATGTCTTTGGTGCCGTTTTACAAAATATAAGAATAATTAAACATTAAAGTTATTTATATAGAATTTACTGGCGTCCCGGCTACCTACTGCTAGCTCCGAAATGGATACTAGACGTTAGTTAGAGGCTGTAAGAAACGTACAAGTATCTAATTCAAAAATAATTTCCCTTGCCCAAATCTGCAGCTTCAACATTTCAAAGACCAAAGATATAAAGTTTTTTTTACCACAACAACACAATAAATTCATATAATTTACCATATCTTTTCCATCCGGAAGTGAACAGGGTCGACAACTCTTTGTGGTCCCTATAGATAACATGCCTTAGATGAGCGACTACTTACACGCGAGCCATGACTATTGGAGAGATTTCATCTTCAGACTATTTATTTTATATTTACAAGACAAATTAGAGTCTAACACTTAAAGTACAGCACACAGGTCAACAGCATTTTGGTTTCGTAATATAGCTTCTATGTCCAAGTCTTATTTCCTGGTGACAAAGTTTCTGCACCCTAGCAATCGTCCTATGGTAAGGAATCCATCACCTAGTGACGTCAAGGCTTCACGGATTCGTGCCTGCTTGATCGTGTTTACTCGAATTGTCTGAATATAGATGTTGCACTACTCGTGCGTCGTGACTCCGACATGCTTCTTTGCACACATCACTAAATCGGTTTGGTACGCTTTCTTCAGATGACGCGGCGTTGTGCTGAATCCGTAATAACGCGGGTGATTCTGTACGACAGAGGAATTCATTGCGTTTAGAGTTTACAGTCATTTTATTCCATCTGTTTCTCAAGGTTTCGTATATGTTTCTGACGAGCTTCAAATGTTATCCAACTTGAATTGGAGATTTAGCTACAGTAAACTCCCGATTATCCGTGGAATAGGGTGGCCCGGCAACGCCGGATAACGAATTCCCCGGATAATCCGCTATGAACAAAGAATACGCAAAACGATCGATAATCGATTATTATACCATAAGTTACACAAATAATGACTCCGGTTAATGCAATTCACAAATAATCTTCAGAGGACAAAGAAATACAGAAAATAATTTAAAATGTCGACGTATTATAACATGTACATTTATATGTCAAACTATTTACAATACGTACATAAGTATATGTCAATAGTAAGTATGTATTTTATGTATATTTAATTTCTTTTACAAATAATGCAAACATAATCTGTCACTTTCGTTTTTTTTTTTGTGAGCATTGATTTAGCTTTAATGTGAGATCTAACCATTTTGTCTCACAGTGTTTACTTGTGTCACAAAGCCATAAAGATCGATAATGTCTATGGCAGATATAGATAAAGCATATGTCACGTCCTAGACTATTTATAGCCGAGATTAGCTGACATTTGTTTACAATCTTATTATAGGCATTAGGTTTTCGGGCGTCCAAGCATTTTGTCATTGTCTCTAATATACAGTAGTCTTCTCGCCCCTTTTATTTCGCTGGCCCGCGTCGGGATGCTTCCCTTTCAATGTAAAAATTAGTACGTATATATTTACATATCTATTCCCTTCATCTTAACTTCTATTAAGCCTTATATGTATTTACGCCGTAATTCACCGTTTGGAAATTTAAACACATGAATCTGATTGGAATAAAAACTGGATGTATGTAAAACAATGGCAGACCCCGGATAATCCTTAAACCGGTTAAACCGCCCACGGATAATCGGGAGTTTACTGTATATACAAGTTTATAGGGTGAGCGCCCACTTCGTCAGTATGCCCCGTCCATATTTTTTCATTGACAGAAGAGACTTGACGATGCAAGCGAGTGACCTAGCCAAATTAAATTCTTTAAGAAATAGCGCAACAAAATTTTAGTTGTTATGAAAAGCAGAAGACATTAATTGAGCGAACTGTGAGCGTTGTGCCCCGCGCACACTTCTCACGGGAATAGAGAATTAAAGAGAAAAGCTTTCCGGGATCAAGTACGCTGAGAATAATTGCAAAAATTCGGAAGTGTGCCCCGCGCACTTCTATCACAGGAACAGAGAATTGAAGAGGAAAACTTTCCGGGATCAAGTAGGCTGAGAATTACTGCAACCCTGTCAATCGTGGATGTCATGGGAACAAAATCTCCCTTAGTCAAGATGCAACTTGTTTATGCGCCACAAAAAGATTCCCTATAACCTTTCAACAGTTTTTTGTTTTTTTTTCTTTTTAAAACAAAAAAACAAAAGTGTTTATAACCTGCTAGAAATGCAAGAGTTTTAAGTTGCACAGGATGCGCCAAAGGTGTGTGAAATGGAGAAGCATTGGCTATCTAGATCTGTGTATGGTTATGGTACGTCTACACTATACACACTTCTGGAAGAATAAGACGTGAACAGGAGAAAGAATGGAACAACCAATACAAGTAGAGGTTAAATAAACACGAAAGCAAAGGGAATTCTCAAAATAACAGGTTGCTCACCACGACAAGAGAAAGTTGATTACATAGCAGCTCCTAAACTACACTAACATAGGCCTAGTGTGCGTAATTAAGAATAAACCATCTCACATGTATTTACCACAATAAAACCGATGTACAGCTTGTAGGCTATTAATCGCGCGACAGTAATTTGTCTAGATTTACGCGGCCGTCAAATCCTTAACTCTGCGAATCAGTTGCAGACATTTTGTTTACGAACCATCCTGACTGGCCTGTTTGCATACAATCTCTGCAACACTCCCACTGGCTATAAACTTCATGGTTCTATTACCGCAAGTGTCATATTGTAGGCTTTTATGGTATTTACATAAAAAGTATGCTTAAATAAAACTTTATCCAAGATACAAATTGAAATTACACGAATGTAAATCAGTAAAAGTGGATGTTGTTTGTAGTTTTTATATATCCAACTGTCACACGTGGGTTTTTATTGAGGAAATGTGTAAATTCTAATATTATAAACGAATCAGCATCTCAAAGAGGAAAGCGACTAAATAAATGAAATAGAGTAAGAAACACACTCACAAAAGCACGCACACACACACACCACAAGCAAACACATACACACTCGCACAAATACACACACACACACACACACACACACACACACACACACACACACACCAGTCACGTAGAGAGGTAGAATAGCTTCTAAGCATTTTGCCAGTTTAGTAAACCATCAAATTGCTGATCTTAAAAGACATTTTAAAAATTAAACCTTAAGTCTAATAGCTTTTGCTTGACAAGAAAATAAGTTGAGTGTTGAGTTGCTTGCAAGTAGGTTTGCGCGAGTGGAACCAATGCCCGCGCTCCGGGTGGCCAGCAGGGCAGATTGACGTATAATGACTGCAGCCACTTTCAATCAGAGCCTTTGTGCTGGCGAGGTTGCAATTTACCACGGTTTTTAGAATCTCTTTGAATATATAATCCAATAAATCCGACAATAGACTCGACGTCGGCTCATGACTTCCTCCCCTTGAACTAGATATTCTATTAACAGTACAAATTTGGAACCTCCGCAACACTTCATTACGCGCAAGATTAGATATAGAGTGCAGTACTGAGGCAAATGGCGGACTAGAAGTCTTATACATTACCATCAAATATTACTACAGTGGCTGTGTAGCAATT